>LOEQ01008712.1:14120-30123 GCA_001685075.1 Bramus lutescens
TGTGTGTGTGTGTGTGTGTGTGCGTGTGTTGCAGAGGATCTCTCACTGGAGTGAAACATCAATACTTTTGGAGAATGTAAGGAAGATGCAGATGCAGATTTTAGAGCACTGATGTGTACAGACTAAGAAATATTTCTTTCCTGGACAGTATGGATGTGTGAGAATGGATAAGTAGAACTGTGGATATCTGGGCAGATTCAATTTTGTAAAATTTGTATGAAATGGAAACCACCTATGAATATTCAGAATAGTGTGTAAGAAAGCACATGCACAGATGATGCGTGAGATAAAACAGAGGCTGGAGTGTTTCCAATGCACAAGTTCATGTTTGCTAACATGAAATAAAGGCGATAAATATTTATAGAGGCTGCCTCTTATTTTATAAAAATCTCTCCACAGGAGAAGAAAACATGAATTTAATTATGGAAAACAATCATTGAAAATGGTGTGAGAAAATGGCTGCTTTGTCTGGAGGGCTTGGGGAAGCTATGCTAGACTATTTCCTAGCTGCAGAGAAGTGAATGCAGTACAGTCCTCCATGGGAACTCAAACACCCAATGGGAAATTACCAAAGGGAAGCTTTCCAATTTTGTCCCTTGATCCAAAAAAGCAAGAAAATGAAGCCTATACAGAACCCTACATGACTTTATTTCAGCCATGAATTAAACATTAAAACCATACAATATAAATCTATTATTGCACAGACAAGTATGCTGTATTTTTTAAAAGACAAGCTAAAAAATACTTTTTAAAAATGATGGTATAAACATGCACTAAAACTACAATTCAAACTTCCAATTTATTTTAGTCAGAAAAGTAGACCAAAAGGGGATAAACTATGCAGTATTAGAAATGCTGTTCCATCCAGACAGTGATGGCACACACCTTTAATCCCAACACTCAAGAGACAGAGGCAGGCTGATCTTTGTGAATTCGAGGCCATCCTGGTCTACAAGAACTAGTTCCAGTAGAGGCTCCAAAGCTACAGAGAAGCCCTGTCTTGAAACAAACAAAACAACAACAACAACAAAGAAATGCTATTCCATAAAGATATGGATACATGGATATACACATATATCCATAGTTGTGTCCTATCCATCCACACCTTGAAGATACAATTACCAACTAAACCTCGTAAAAAGACTTCTTTCCAGGATATATGTTCTGGGTTTTATTTAGGAAAACTTAGGACATATAGAAAGTATCATATTGTTCTTGGTTGGCTAAGAAAAACTTTAAGCTGTAAAAAATATTGTTCCAGTGAAATCAATGCACAACGAGTTCCATCAGTCTGTAAAGAACTGTGTTGCACATAGCTTTATAGAATAGTGGGGGTGGTTATAGGTTGGACAAGTAGAAAGGAGGTGTGAGTGTGTGTACTTGTATGTATGTGTGTCTTTGTGTGTGTTTTGTGTGGTGTTTGTAGGTGTTGTGTATGATGTGTATGGATTTGATAATATGCATGCATGTGAAGTATGCGTGTGTCTCTTGTAAGGTGTGTGTATAGTGAGTGTGTGTATGTGTGTGTGGACTGTGTGTGTGGTATCTACACTGGAGAGCATATCAGCTCATGTGTGACTCTGAGGGAACGTGGATGGCAGAAGCATTACTCTCAGTTGTATATCTATCTGTGTGACTGTAGGAAATCAGGTGTGGGCATCAGCAATATACTCAGTGGATAATCACAAAGCTGGAACAAATGTCAGAAAAACACTGAATTTCTCGGCAGTAGGAAGATTCATGCAGTAAGAGCATGAAACAGGGTGCTCCAACTTCTACAGACCAGCAAACAGAGAATTCAGCTGTAATCGTGGCAGGCAATTGCTCCTCGGGCCTGTTCCTATGGCTCCCACATCTGCCATCTAGTCTCTATATACAAAAATGTTCACCATCTCCCAAAACAACATCACCAACAGGGATGTTGTATTATAACACATCAGGCTGTGAGGAGACATTACACACTTGTAGTATAACAAAACTTTTTTTTTTAACTTTAGTTATGTTATGTTGATAGCCATGTCTAATGTATAAGTTTTATACAGACTAAAGTAGTTTTTTTTTACTTGTTTGTTTCTAATGATTCATTTCATGCCAGGTTTAAAATGACTTGGAGTACTGGAACCCAGGCTTCTACAGGATGCTGTAGAAAAGCTCCACTGAATGATAAAATGAGGGGAATCAACAAGATGGTTAAGCCAGAACAGAGAAATACAACTCACCAGAATGTAAAATATAATCACCACTAAGGCTAAATGAATTAAAAGAACTTACCTGTTTTCTTATATTTGTTTTCTTTTGTTTTTCTTTTTTTCCTTAAATATTTTACTCTGACATTTACATTTTGATAACATAATTCTTTAATAATTCTTTGGGATATTATATCATGCTGCCCAATCCCTCCCACCTCCCACTCTGTCAGTATCTGCCTGTCAACCCCATAGTGTTCACCCCCAAAAGAACACCACCCCAAAAATTAATTAAAAACAAATAAACAAAAACCCACCTTGCTCCTCTATCTTTTCTATCCCTCCTATACCTCCCCATTAGTCTCAGTGACATTGGGAGCTGCGGTGTGTCACACAGTCTACCCTTCTGTCCAGTCAGTCCCACCCAAAAATGTTCATTGTGATGAGTCATTGGTCTGGGTCAAGGCCTCTGGCCTCTGGCAAACCCTCATCATTGAACTTTCACCAAAACTCCTCTTGGGTATCACACTGTTGCTCCAAGTCATAGAGATCCTGCAGACATTGCTTTGTGGGACCAGTCCTTTCATGTGCTCCAGCAGGTCAAAGATGGGGTAAATGCTAGGGTGGACCAACCCAGGACCTAGGATGTGGCCTGGCAGTAGCTGCAGTGGTCAGTCTGGGTCTCTGGTCCCATCCCCCCAGAAGAGGGGCAGAGTCAGCCCTCATGCCCATGCCATCAGAGCCAGCTCTCCCAAGAGATGTGGAGACAACTCTATCACTGCCATATCCAGTGAGGGTCAACTATCCCAGGGCCAGGGAAGGACAGAGCCAGCTTAGCAGAACCTTGGATTTTAACTCAAAGATTCCTATGATCCCTCCCAGCCCCCATAGTAAAACACTCTATTGAAATCAACACAGACTAAATCTACAGCATGGCTAGGGAACCAGGCATGGCCCTCAGCGACAAGCAGGGCTGATGATACCATGGCCACAGTTGGTAGCATAGGCCACCCTGATAAGTATGAACCTGCAACAGTATAGCCCTCAGACATCAATATGGCCCCATGTTAGAGCCTAGACCCTAGCATCTGCATGGCTTTCCATGATAACAGGAGTCACAGGCATCAACAGTCCCTGAGCTACTGTAGGGCCATGGGCTGTCATAACCCATGGCAGCAGCTTGGGTCCACATGTTACCATGGCATTGGGTGGCATCACAAGACTTCCAGCTCACCATAGCCCTGGCAGCAGCATGACTCCCTGACACCAACATGGACATAGGGGCTTGACCAGACCCCAAATATCTGCAGGTGCTTAGTGGTCACTAGAGCCATGGACATCAACACAGACACTGCACAGGGCCACAGACCCAGACATGACACTTGGCAAAAGTCCAGGCTGGAGGTCACCCTGTACTTGGGTGGCATGCAAGCCACCCACATCAGCTTATGCCTCTGCTGCTTCATTTCTGCCTCTTTCCATAGCACATGAACTATTAGCTTCTCTTTCTCCCCCATTTCTCCACCATATGTGTACTCATCATAGTGGCATCTACCCACCCGTCTCAGCAAGGCACCTGGTGGGCTTGTGGATGTCTTAGCCAACCCAGATTATGAGAACCCAGGCTGACCTGTGGTTGTCTTTCACCTGCCTGAGCCACGTGGCACCAGGGGGGTCGATGGATCCATTTTTTTAATTGATAATTTATATAATATATTCTGATGATGGTTTTCCATCCTATTTCCTCTCTATATCCCTTCTCATACAACTCCAAGCCTAACTCTCTCCCTCAGAAAAACAGTCAAATAAAACTAAATAAACCAGAATAAAAAAAATTACAAAACAATGAAAAAACACAGGAAATCTCTCTGTCTCTGTCTGTCTGTCTGTCTGTCTCTCTTACACACACACACACACACACACACCACACACACACACATACCCCAACCTCCACAGAAAGACAAAAATCAGGAATCATAATCTATAAGCAAAAGACTAGTGAATTAGAAAATGTGCAAACTATGCAATGTGGAACTTGAAGTCTACAGAAACACCATTGAGTTTGTTTTGTTTTGGCCATCTAATGCTGAGCACAGGACCCACCCTTAAGTGTGATTTAGAGACCCAGTGAAACCTCTTTGGAGAGAACTAATTTTTTCCTTTGCTAGCAGATGTCCATTGGTAATAGACAGCTTTTCAGTGAAGGATGGAGACTTGTGTTCACTTCCACCTAACAGTGCTGGATCACAAGGTGGCTTAAATCTGTGCTGACCCTGTGTATGCTGCCAGTTTCTTGGAGTTCACATATGTGTCATTGACAAGTTTTACCCAAGAGGGCAGAATAGAATAGAACTTCTTGGAGTGGTCAATTAATGTGACAGTAAAGTTACAGCACCTTAGAGTGCAGGGAGAGCCATCTTCCAGCCTCTCCATTCTTTTCCCTGTCATACACTAAGCTCTTAGAAAATCCTTACAGAAGACACCATGGGGAGAAAGGACAGGTTCTGGTCTGGGCTATCATTAGGATGAAATGGCAGTGTCAGTACTTACTAAATAAGTTATGAAAAATACAGCCACTGGGAGAATTTGTTAGAAAGATTTTTTTAAGTAAAGGATTCCAAAACAAGCAAACAAAACCTCACATGGAATCAGGAATCTGGGCAGTTTTTAAAATAAAGGATTCTTAGTTGTTTCTGAGATGTACGGGATTGGTAGAATAGATAATGAAGTCACTGAGCAAGGGCTTTGCATCCTACTAGGAGGAGAGAGACTCTCACCTTAGCTCTTTGGTGAGGGGACCAGGCAGGAAGGACACAGATTGGACTGTAACATTTCTGTTGTGACTTTTTGTTAAGCTAAAATATAAGTAACTTGAAATCATCCAGATTAAACTTGTCAGTAGAATAGAAGTTGGCCCAAGCCTTCTGTTGTTCCTGTAGTAAGATGGCTCTGAGAAGGTGTAGTAAGGCTTATCTCACAGCTCTCCTAATGTAGCAAGGAGGGGGCTGCTTGTTGGTCCCTGGCTGCTTAGCCACAGAAACTATATTAATTAAATCATTGCTTGGCCCATTAGCTCTAGCTTCTTATCAGCTGACTCTTACATATCAATTTAACCCATTTCTATTAATCTGTGCATTGCCATGTGGCTGTGGCTTACCTGCTAAAGTTCTGGCATCTGTCTCCAGCAAGGTTATATGGAGTCTCTCTAGCTCCATCCTTCTTTCTTCAAGCATTCAATTTAGGTTTCCCTGCCTAGCTCTGTTCCCCTATAGCTTGTGATATAATAAAGCAGTTTCTTTATTAGCCAATGATACTCACAACATACAGAGGGAAATCCCACATCATCCTAAAGACTCATACTAAGCACATTGCTCAGAACAAGACTGAATTTTTAACTTCAGGACACATGCACTTTCCAGAGCAAAAATCAAACTTAAATCATCAGACCTTTCCACTTGGTGGGAGCTAGATATCCTAGCTTTATCATAAAATACGATCAATCTTGCCAACACTGAGTATGTATCAGCAAGCTAAATTTTATGCAGTAAAACATATGTATTTAAATGTTAAATAAGACCAGGCAACTCCAGGTGCCTTCATAATAGGAAGGTGCTGTGTCATGAGAAGGGGATTGCAGCTTAATCACTAGGATTATATTTTAATTATCTGTTTAGTGTCATGCTTTAAATATGAAGTCTACACTCTGCATTCCAGCTCCCAAGACTTGTGCTGAATACCTAGCTGTGGAGCTCGTCAGAGACAATTTTATCATGAGGTGGTTAATGATCATTAGGTTCAACAGTTGGAGAGTCCATAGCTCCTTGCTCTAGTAGTAGGACATGGGAACTAGTTTCAAGAAGTAGATGAAGAAGGTCTTAACTTTTAAGAGTGCACATGTCTACAGACCCTTCTCATTTTCCTTTTCCTTCTGTTTCCCAGAGAGGTTGAGACTAGTGCCTTTGCTAGTCCATATCCTGCCTGTGAGGATGTGCTGTCTTGTCTCAGGGTCAGAACAATGGAACCATCCAACCATGGAATGAACCCTATGAAACATAATCCAAAATAGTGCTTCCCTCTCTTTTGCAATACAGTTGGAACACTATTTCAAGTGTTTCCTTCTGAAAGGTTTACATAGAATACGGGAAAGGAACTTCTTCAGATAAAATGTATATGACCTGCCATACAATTATTCTCCTTGGATAACATTTATTTAATAGCATTGCTTCCCTGAGTATCAGACTCTAATGAGACATAAGGTCTCAGTCTTGAGTTAAAATTGGCCGCACTCTCATCAATTAGCAAGGCTAAATTGGCTTAACAGCTGTCAACTATCAGAATGCTGAGACAACACTGTGAAGGTAAAGCTTTGAAAAACATCTATAGGAATTTTCAAGCAAAGATTTCTGCACAAGCAAGGATTGCGTAGGTGACTGCAGCATAAGGAAGCCTAGAAGATAGAAAGAGGTTGATTGTGGTGGGTAATAATGCTGTTTTTAAAGCTTAAAAATGCTGTAGAAAAATTAATGAAAGAAATACATTAAAAATTAATTCTTAAGGATCTAGTTTCATGAAAAATTCTACACTTATTGCTGAAGATTAAAACACAGGTAACTCTAAGAACAAGATAAAAAATCTGGATATGAATGTAAATAGTTGTATTCTTTTTTGTTTGGCTTTTGTTTTGATGTTTTAAGACTTGTATTCTTAACTACTGAGAATAACACAAAGATGTTTTATTTAATAGATAGATTCCAAAATGAGAAGTTTGTAGACACACATTTATGAAATCTGGCCTGGTGTCACTCATAATAAACCCTTAGGCCTTGGATATGAATGTAGAGTAGGAAATGACAATAACATAATAATAACATTTATTAAATCTCAGCTATATGCAAGACATTTTGCCAGGAATATTTTCTGTTCTGTTCCCAGTTTTTCTCATACCCACTCTTGGAAATAGTGCTTCAGTCATTTCCATTTCTTACATGTAAAGAGCTTAAACCCCTAGACCCCCAAAAGGATGGTAAGTCTAAATTTATTTACACTGTGCTGTCAGACTCCGAACTAAGCTTCATCTCACTACAGTGCCATATGTCAGTCTACACTGTCTTTGAGGGAATGCATGTTAATTAAACTACCAGAACGTACAAGTTGGGCATTGAGGGTAAACACACTGAATGTCAGTATTTTACTATGTAAGTGGACAAGGCCGGTCTAGGAAGCTTTCTATTCTGTACATTTTCCCAAAGTCCAGGTTTGTGAAAGGAGCAGGCAAGGAAAGCTGTCCGCATTGCAGTGGCGATAGACTGTTACGTAAAAATGAATTTGAAAAACATGAATCTTTTGTTTTGGAGAGATTTAAAGATACAGGCTGGGTGACAGGAAGAGGGTCAAGCTAGGATTTAAGCACCAAGCAGACAAATGGATGGAGCATTCAAATACGTTTTCAGCCCGGATATATTGCTGTCACATGTTCAAATGTTTAAGTAAAAAAGATTTCAGTGTGTGTCTAGAAAGAAAGACAGAAGGAATGTGTGTTTTCTTAACTACTAGGTTTCAAGCGAATGTGCAATCCATAGAGAAAGCAAAATTGTATTTGAGCTGACAGGCTTAGTCCAGTGCACACCTCAGGCACTGTCCTTGGGTCACAAAGAAACAAGCTGGCCCACCCTAAAGAGAGCCTTGTAATCCTGATGCCTAGAAGCTTGAAGCCTCACTGTGGAGTGAGCAGTCAAAGAAAGATTGTCGTTGCTTATTTGCTGAACACAAAGGAGAAAAACTAAAGATGAACAGGAAAAGTACACTGTCCCTTTGCTAAGATGGATCTGGTACTACATTAGGGCTTCTAGTTGTGGGCAATGGTAAGTTGGCATCATTACCCATAGTCCACTCCTGCCTGGGACTGGAAAGCAGTCTGCAGAGATAAAGCAGGCAAACTGAACACCTTTTCACGAAGGGATTCTGGCTAAAGAAATAGCATCGGTCTCTCTCTTGGTCCTTCCCCTCAGCATATGTGGACTCTGACTGTAGCCAGCCAACCTGGGCTTCCCTCCAGTTAGGGGCATATGGTAAGGTCAGAGTGGCCAAAGGGGCTTAAACAGAAGACGTGATTCAGAGTCAGAAAGAATAAATATATCAAATGCAAGTGCACAGAGGTGGGAGGAACAGAATCCCTCGTTGCAATTCTTGTTACAGTTTCCTTATTTTCTCACGCCTTTGCTCATACCTAGGAAGAACTCAGGATGCAATAGGAGACAAGAAAAATAAATAAATAAAGCTGAAATATTTTCAGAAAGCCCCATGAATCTTGCAGGGTGCAGAAACTGTTTTGCACGGAGCAGGAGTTTATTATTGAAGCACCAAGGAATAGCACTGCCAAGACTTTACAGAGCAACGGTTTTTCTGCCATTGCGCAGCAATGGTCTCCCAACAGCCTGACGTCATCTGTGTCAGTTTGGGTGGGACTAGATTGAATGAGGCTGAAACTGACAAGAAAGGGATTATGTGGGTTCCTGTGAGAAGGAATACATCATTTACAGACAATTCCCCATAGAAGCAGAGATTACAGCTCAGATGAAAGTTGCAGCATTCTTGACGCACAGAATTCGGGATATAAAACACGTTATTTTTTTCTGCCAGGAAGTAAGATGTTGCAACTCTAACCCAGTTCGCCACCCACCTATGTCCATTAGGAAATAAACGAAATAGTCTAAATAAAAAGAGGCACTTAATTGAGGCTACAGAAAGAGTTCAGGCTCTAATTAGAGATCTTCCTAGCAGCATGCAAAGAGCAAAAGAGCTAGAACAGAGAGGACCGAGGTCCTGTTTTGCACGACAATGGCACCGTCTGATGAGCGGAGCATCTGGCCAAATGAGCAGACACATGCGCAGCTCCGTGTAAAGCAAGGGAACATACACATTTAATTTAAAGATGTTCAAGTGTGGGAGATACAGGGAAAAATGGGGGCGGGGCAAACTGCTCCTGGGAGTTTTAGATCCACCCTTAGAGCAAAGAAAATGAACAAAATAATTCATTCCTATCTATCAACACACACACACACACAACACACAGACACACAGACACACACACACAACGACTAAAACAGATCCAAGATACTTACAAAGGATCCTGCCTTTGCCATTTTTCTCCTCTATGATCTTGTGTCAGACAACAGAACTTGGCAGCATTTTTTAGTTTAACTTCCACCACAGTGGGTTCTCTAAAACCCTATCAAAATCTACCTTCCCCTTCTGCATCAGCAGTTAACCAGCTAAAGAAATTTTCTCAGCAAGTAAATTAAAAATTAATGTAGGGAACAAACGGCAAAACGATATTGCTCATGAAAACCCACCAGTGTTTTAAGTCATTAGATGCACAGAAGAACTTCTGATTTATTAGAAAAAAAGTCATCTCCCCGCAGCTGACATTTGGACCAAGTCTTCTATCACTGTCCTGACCAAACTATGACAGAACACAGATATTGCTTAAGAAAAAAAAAACCCAAGAACAATAAAAACAAAGGTTTTCTAAATTACTGTTGCCTGTGTCATTAAATTTCATATTGTGCATGGAATATAAATACATCACTTTGTTCTGCATGACAAGCAGAAGTGAGCATTCACACATTACTCAGCCACTTAATTAAGTGCTTGGGATATTTGCAGTTAGCAGAAACTAATAAGGGAATCACATTTAAATTCAAATCACTCCTCGGGGTAGCTGTCTGCAACATAAGCAAAGCTTACTGGGTAGATGTTCCACTAAATGATCAGCTAAAGGCTCAGATTCACTATTTGTGAATAAAGAATGATTCTACTTGTGATTAAAGGTGAAAGTAAAATAAACAATTCTGCCGGGAATTTTTGAGTGACATTTTCTTTTTCTGGTTTTAAATGAACAATCTGTCTGCTGTGATGCCTGCTAGAACAAGGATATGATTTAGAGCTTTGCTGATGTAAAGAGTTGGTTCCATAAAATAAACAAATGACGAGGCTGACCCTTTCCACAGCAGCCTCGCAACAGAGTTGACACTAAGAGGCTCTGCACAGCAGACAGGAACCAGCGGCTTTACAAATTCTCTTTCCAAAATTGCACGAAGTAGCGAAAGTGGTGGAAGGTCAGGAGAGGTGAAACACGGGGCTTGCAAGATGGCGAATTTGCATATTTAAAACAAGAAGCCAAAAGCCCAGGATTTCAAAATCAGAGGAATTACCTGTGTCCAAGTGTGAGTGTATTTTAGCCATTCATCTTTATAAAATTTAACTTTTCGAGACTAAAAAAGACCCATAATGTTTTCAAATCTGCCCTTGAATTCAAACAGCCCCACACCGAGCTGTTTCAAAAATTTAAAGCCATCTCGTCACTAGGGATAAAGAGACCTTAACGTGTCTCTTCTCATGCATTGTGTGGCGTGGTCAGCTCTAGGAAACCAAACTCTTAGGCTTCCACCATTTAAGAATAAAATTTCATGAAAAATTCCAGTTCTTGAAGAGAAATACTGTCTAACCCAAGGCATTTCCAGGAAACAAAGTGCAAAGGGTTACTCACACTCAGAATGAATACCCATGTCCTTCATCTTATGAAAATTATATAACTTCACCTACTACCATGCATCATTTTGCTACAGAAAATACAAATCCCAAATATAAATTCCAGGTTGCATCCCAAAGTAGAAATAAATCAAAGTGATCTTGAATATTTTACCAGCATTGTTTATAGTGAGAATAATGATTTTTGTTAGAGAGAAATTTGGCATTTTCTGTAAGTCATAAAACCTTTGAAGCATAAATCCTGATCATCACAATCGAGTCTGTCACACAGCATCACTACAGACATTGTCAAGGTACCATCTGGCATTAGCTATACAGCAGGAGATGGTGTAGGTCTAGGACCCAATTCTTTGAAGTGCAGAAACCAATATTCATCCCTGCCTCAAGAATTACTGCACACAGTTCCCTTGTAAGGTTGTAGCTGCAGAAACTTATCTGAGATTTATAAGAGAATCCATTTGCTGGTTATATTTGGTGACAGGATAAGGATGTTTAAATTTTAGAACTTTATCCTTTTATACAATTGGAACTTTTGTTGTATTTTGTCTTCATTTTGTCATGAGGCATAGTAATTACAGTAAAAAAAATGCTTTGTGTACAGATTTCTAAATTTCTCCAACTATTTCTCTTCAATATTTTAATGGGAATGCATCTTCAAATTTTCACAGGAATCTACTGATATCTGTCCTACCAGTAGGAGCAACACCCATCCTCAGCCTACAGCCACGCTATTTCCTCATGGGATTGTTGAACGTAGCCTTTTCTATAGAAGACTTACTTGACTGCTGCATAAAATTAGCTTAAAAACCTGAATATTTATGACTGATAATTATAAAGAATCAGCAATTCATAACAAAATATAATGAACAGCATTCAAAATTATCTCTGGTTTTATTTTGTTTGAAACAAGTGTTCATCGTGTGGTCTAGCCTGGTTTTGAATGAACTATGCAACCCATGCTGGCTTGCATCTAAATCTTCCTGCCTCAGTATGCTAAATGATGGGTTCTGGTGTTTCGCCAGACTCTGTCAATGTATTTTCCTTAATGCCCCAGATCAGTAAGAGAGAACTTGGAGTCTCCATTTGGGGAAAAATAAAAAGGTCGATTCTCTGGATTGTGTAAGTCAACTGAATTTTTCTAGGGTCAGGACATATGGTATATTTAGTTTCATGAGAGGCTGGGGAAAGAACAAGCACCAGCGATGATGCTAGCGGCATCTGAGCCAAAAACTGGATTAGCTTTGCTCAATGCTCCCATTGCAATCTGGTATCCCTTACACACATAGGTTGTCCTCTCGGGAAGAAAATATAATTTAAGTATTCGCTGAGGAAGAATAGTGAGAAATACTGGACAATTCCTCTGATTTTTAATATCTGGTTGTCTTCACATCTCTGTGAATTACTGGAAAAGACTTGTAAGGGTACTGAGAAATGTGCATTCCTGTACTTTCCTGATAATGGCATTGTCCATAGAATTTGATTTTGACAGATGGACCATTGACAGAAACCAAAAAACAGAAAATTTAAATATATTAATGGATTTTGACTTTCTTCATATTATTCCCTTAAATTTTAAGAATGTTGTTTATGAGCAAGAGAAACATTTAAAGTTGATGATACTGGAGTCAAATGTACCCAATTGCACAGTTTGAAACAGCCAGCTTAGCATAATGTAATTTAACTGCAATTTTTCCATAAATCTGTTAAATAACATTAGTTTATAATGTTTTGAAGGAAGAGGTAGGGACAGTTGTTATATAGCATTACAGTGGGGGTTAGCAGATACTACTTCAGTTGTTGTCTGTAAACAAATATATTTTAAAAACCCTTCACTGAACATCATTTCAAAACAACATTTTGCTTGCATTATAATGCTAGACAATGCTGTACTTGAATAAATACAAATGGATTTTTTTAAATTGATTGAAATTTGGCTTAATAAGCTAACGCTATACTAAGAAAGGACCTTCGTTTGGTTTAATTTTTATGTTTGTTGTTGTGTTGTGTTCTATTTTTCATCTTGATCCAGATAGAGTCATTTTGGAAGGAACCTCATTTGAGAAAATTCCCCTGACAGATTAACCTGTTAGACAAGCAAGTGTGGGCATTTTCTTGATTAATGATTGATATAGGAGGACTAGCCCATTTATTGGCAGTACTCTCCTAAAGCAGGTCATCCTAGGAAATATAAAAAGGCAAAAGGAGCAGCCAGCAAGACAGTAAGCAGTACCCCTCCACAGCCTGTTTCAGCTCTTGCTTCAAAGGTCTTGCTTTGAGTTCCTGCCTTGACTTCCCTCAGTGATGGGCTATTAATAATTGACTTATTTCACTAGTAGAAAGCTGACTAAGACGGGGTAACCAGTAAAACACAATGTTTCTTACCATTTTTTATAGACTCCTCTGTATAATTATTATAGAAAGACATATAATATTCCTAGAAAATTGAATGCATTTGTAATTTAGTTTTAAACCTGTGAAAATCTCTGGCAAAAGCAAAAGAAATACAGCATCTGCATGTCCCTAACTGATGTGGGATTCCCCTCTGTCTGCTGTGAATACCATTGGTTTACAAAGAAGCTGCTTTGGGCCAGTTGATAGGGCAGAACTTATTTAGGTGGGGAAAACTATACTAAATCCTGAGAGAAAGGAGGCAGAGTCAGAGAGAAGCCATGTAGCCCCACAGGAGACAGATGCCAGAACTTTAGCCTGTAAGCCACAGCCTCATGGCAGTGCACAGATTAATAGAAATGGGTTAAATTAATATGTAAGAGTTAGCCAATAAGAAGCTAGTGTTAACGGGCCAAGCAGTGATTTAAATAATGTAGTTTCTGTGTGA
Organism: Bramus lutescens; assembly: GCA_001685075.1. NCBI lineage: Eukaryota > Metazoa > Chordata > Mammalia > Rodentia > Cricetidae > Bramus > Bramus lutescens. The sequence continues at coordinate 27,693 of LOEQ01008712.1, forward strand.
TCATTTTGGGGCAGAGCAGCCGGGAACCAACAAGCGGCCTCCTCCTACACCTAACCACATACTATTGTCTGAAATAGATTTATTTGTGGTGAAATACAATATAGATTATTTTCTACCTTACATGCCCAGTTCAGGGAGTTATGCAACAGCTGCTCAGAACTTCCAACAAGCTATAAGGAGAAGCAGGCTTCTTCTTAATCTGGTCAGAAGTTAATAATCAGTCATAGGCTAAGAAACAAGAAAACAGCACACAGGTCAAGTGATCAAGCTAGACTGAACTTGTATAGTTGTGTTCAACCACTTTCATTAGTCAATGGCTTATTATGACAAAATAAATTCTGACCATAACAAAATAGAGAAGACAGGGTTGAATTTGGTTCAGAGTTTGAAAGGGATTCAACCCAACATGGCAAGAAAGCAGATGGTAAGCAGCATCTACAGGTAGAAAGCCAAGATCCATGAATGTTGGTGCTCTGCTGGCTTCCTCCCTTTTCCTCTTTTCCTTCAGTCAGAAAATCTAGATGCTGGATGGTACCACCCACATGCAGAGTCAGTTTTCCTCTTCAGCCAACCCTCTCTGGAAACATTGTCATAGACAAATTCAAAGGTGGGCCTCCAGGAAATACTAAAATCTAGTTGATTTGATAATTAAGGCTATTCCCACATATGAAAAGCAAGTCACAGTTATATACATTCTAATGGAATAGAGTACATTCATCTGTAGAATAAGAATTAATGAATTTCAAACCCTAATTTCCCACATTATGGGAATAACTAGAAATTCAAAAAAAGTCTCCACAAATACCTTTAAAGCATTGGTAATGCTGTAAACCTGATATATAATTCATGTCGTACTTACCCCAAACATAAAATTATTTTCATGAATTTTTGCTAGCTATTAATTGTAATGTAAATATCTGTGCTCTCCTATGGTCTTAGGTGACCCTTGTGAAAGGGATAGTAGACTCCAGGTAATCACAGCCACCAGTTCAGGCCTACTGCTCAAAAACATTCCACAACAAGTAATGAGCAAGCAAATTTTCTATTTGAAGAAACTGACTATTTGATGAATTTTGAAGAAAATAACTTCCAGCTTTAAGTGCAGTGAAGTCTAACAAGTAGGAAGCATAACTTTACCTATTGCAATATAGCATCAGTTTTAAGATGTTTTCTGTGACTGTCACAAAATCTGTTAAGAAGTACCACCACCTCTCCGGCCCACTGATGCGCTTAGCTTAACAATCACAATAACACAAAGTAACCCAACTCAAAAGACTTGCTTGAATTCACATACAATGGGACTGCATTCTGCACAGAACTGCAAGGGACCCCATTGGCTGAAGAGTCAGTGTAGTGGGAGACAGGCAACACAAGGAGCTCTCCAACGCCATGAGCTCATAGAAACTGTGACGCCTGCCCCACCTATTGAGTCAACCTTGTGGTGGGTGGTAGCTGGAAAAGAACTGAATGACAAATGTATTTTCCACAGACCAAAACAGGTTCTGGCAGATTTAGCTCATATGATGTTGGGGCTTTTTCTCCTTATTTAACTCTTCTAAGAAAAAAAATGGGATAAAATGTTTATCATACAAAGAGTTTTCTTCAGATAAAAATACTTTTTTGGAGGTGCAGGCGTAATACTAGGTCCTGTTGCCATACAACTTCGAAATAAAATTGGTCTGATTTCTTGTCCCATCTTTAATTACAAGCAGTACATAAAGTTAATTTTATCTCAAGATATACTTCCTACTTTTTAATTTAAAACAATCCAACAAACGCGGTGACAACTAGGTTTTAAACAAGCAACAAAACAGCCAAAAAATTAAAAGATTTTTTTCCACAAGTGCAGACCTTGATTATCTCTTTCCTTTTGATGTTATAATTCTAAGCCCAGAGTGCATTCTTCGCATCCTCACTTAATACATCATTAATCTACGGATTAAGAGGTTTTAATTAAACAATAGAAGATATGTTGATTCTCCAGGTGTTCATTTCTGTGGTCATCACCTCTTTAGACCACATTTATAGTATTTTAGTAAAGACCCATTTTAGGGATCATTTTTCTCAATTGCAATGTTACATATTATATGTTATTAATAGTACCCATTTATATTTAATTGACAACAATCATAAAACTAGATCTTTTCTTAACAATTTTAATGGCATGGGGAGGGGTAATAGTGGTGAACAGATGACTCAGTCGTCAGGATCACTGGATGTTCTTCCAAAGGATCAGGGCTCAGTTCCCAGCACCTACATAGTACCTCACAAAAACCTATAAATCTAGTTCAAGTGAATCCATGTCCTTTCCTGGCTTCCACGGCTACTGCTTGTAAATCGGGCACTAACACACATATGGGAAAAGCACTCATGTACATAAAATAATAAAAATGTAGCCATAGCCATTCTGTGCTAAATTCAGAAACTTAGA
>LOEQ01008712.1:36197-47709 GCA_001685075.1 Bramus lutescens
GAAAGAAAGAAAGAAAGAAAGAAAGAAAGAAAGAAAGAAAGAAAGAACAAAACAGGAAGTCTTTTTCAGAGGGGAAAACCCCTCTACCTGTTGGATAAATCTGCCTGGGGGAATCATAGAAATTATAGGTGAAGCATTGTTCTTCACATACATTAGGCATACAGGACCAGCAGGGGTAAAGGTGGAGTGCAGTGCTCCAGAAGAACCAGTTGAAAAAAAAACCCTACAAGCTCCTTTTTCCCCACAGACCAGAACCTAAAGGAACACAAAACTGAAAAGATCAGAAACTCCGGCTTGCCCCTGTTCCATACAGCACCATATGGAGTCTTAATTTATCCATTCTACTCCTTCTCACTCATAATCTTAATAACCAAACTGAGAGTTTACGCTGTACTATCTTTGGTTGTTTCACTTCTGATAGTTATTGAAGTTAAAGAGACCACAGTTGTTAATGGGCTAGAATGACATTTGTTCAGTGGCAATAAAAAGCAGCTATGGTTGCTCTTGAAGTTCATATCCTACTCAGCGTACACTGTGGAGTTTACACAAGGCACCCTGAGCTCCTGGACTGAGAGAGTACTTTCTGAATTACCCACTCAGTTCTACCACAATCAATTTTCCCTTGAACACTGTCAATATTTAAGCTACAACAATTTAGCTGACAATAAAAAAAAAACCAAGAAGCTAAATAACACCAGAGGCATAAATTTCAATGCACTAACATAAGAAACAGGAAAGGCCAAGACAGCATAACTTTACCTAAAGTAAATAACCCTCTCTAACTTTATTGTTTTTAATATTTATTTATTTATTGTGGATACAATATTCTGTCTGTGTGTATGCCTGCAGGCCAGAACTGGGTTTTGACTGTACTGCATGTACTGGCTATGTGGGAGCCTAGTCTGTTTGGAAGCTCACCTTCCTAGACCTGGATGGAGGGGGGAGGACCTTGNAGGAGGGGAGGAGGTGGAAATTTTTAATATTTAAATAAATTATAAATAAATAAATAAATAACCCTCTCAAATGGTATTTAGTGGGAATCAGAAGATATTACTGATAATTGAAAACAATCATTATAGGTATAAACTAAGACACAAACAGCTGACTGATATAAAGAAGGTGACCCATGATAGACCTTTCTAGAGAAAAAAATAAACTGGTGTGTTTGAAACAAAAAATGGAGTAAGAAAAAATGTAGAATATTTCAACAATAAGAAGATTGGATGGCTAAACTTGAAGTCAAGGTGGAGAAACTTGAATAGGGGTAAAATTCTAAAAAGATACCAGTAGAAATACCAAGATACATGTAGCATCCAGAAATGAGAAAAATCTATGGAAATAATCTTGTTCTAAAGTCATAGAAATTATGTTCAAAATGATAGCATTTTTTTCAAAGTTAGAAGAGGGAAATAGAAGAAGAAAGAGGAGGAGGAGAAGATAATCCAGATAGCAAATGCTTTTAGGACATCAAAGATAAAAACCAATAGAGAACCCTCCTTTGCCCCAGTATAATTTAGTTACTAAATATTCAGAATTAAGCAGTTATATTGAAGACAGCAAGACAAATTGCATGAATGACCATCCTATCAAAAACAAGCTGCAAATCCCATCCAATCTCAATAATGATACTAATTCAATTTGCCACAAAATGAAAAAGAAAAACAATCATTAAATTTACACGGAGGCACACAGCAGCTCTAAAAACTGCTAAAGCAAAGTTAGGCAAAAGGAATACTCTAGAATGTATCACCATACCTGATTTTGTGTCATTCTACAGAATGTATTAACAAAATGAGCAAGGTGCTATCACAAGCACACAAGCACAGATCATTGGTCACAAGCCCATACAAACATAGCTACTAGATCCTGTTACAAAACTCAAAACCCTAAACAAAAAGCCTGAAATTGCTTGAAGAAGAAGTAAGAAGTGAATTCAAGATTTGGCATAGGTAATGATTTTCTCAATTAAACTCCAGTCACTCGGAAATAATGTCAGTAATTGACAAATGGCTTTAGTAAAATTTAAATAACTCTATATAAGTGCCAATTTATTGAATAAATAGCCTACAGAATGTGGAAAAATCTCTGCTTGTTACATAGACAATAGAGGGTCAGTATAGAAAATATAAAAATTACTTAAGAAAGTTAGCATAAGGAAAATAAACAATCTAATCAAAAACTATGCTATGAAGCTAAACAGAGGTTTGCAAAAGAAAAAAATAGAAATAGCTAATTAACATTTTAAATGCATTCAACATCATTACCTGTTACAGAGATGAAATTAAACCAACTTTGAGATTATGCCTCACTCCAGTCAGAATGGCTATTATGAAAAACGAGTAATATAAAATGTTAACAAAGAAGTGAAGGGAGGTGTAGATTTTTGTTACTGTTTTATTTTTCTTTTTCTTATTCTTTTCCTCATTGCTTTTTGAGGGCCCACCACCCAGTTCCAAAATAATGACACGTGGAGACTTAACTCTTTCTTAGGAATGTCTGTCCTTAGCTTTGCTTGTTTTCTAGTTAAACAAATGTAACAAAAAATGCACCACATCTTTACATTATTAAAACAAATGTTCCAGAACATAAACAAAAGCAACGCATGTTAAAATAATATTCCACACAGAAAGGAGAACCGTTACCACTCTTGGTGAGAGTATAAAAGGGTGTGGCCACTGTGGAAATCAAGGTAGAGTTTCTCAAAACACTAAAACTAGAATTGCTAAAGGACTCAGCTATCCAGTCCTGGGCAGGTACCTAAAGGGTGATACATCCTACTATAAAAATATCTATTTATATAATATAAAACCCATATTTATTGCTGCTCTGTTTACAGTATCTAGAAAATGTCATCAGCCCAGATGATCATGAACATATACATAGATAATGAAAATGTGGTTCATATTACAATGGAATTTTAGTTAATTTTAAAGGAAAATAAAATTAATAAATTCGCCAAATAAAATGAGTTGAACTGGAAAATATTATATTAAGTGTGCTAGCTTGATAACATGACACACATTAGAGTCATTTGAGAAGAAAGAACCTTATTTGATAAAGTGTCCACACTAGACTGGCCTGGTGTGGGATGGGCCATATCACTGTAGGTGGAGTCAGCCATGAGGTGGTTGTCCTGGGTGCTATAAGAAAGGAAGATCAGTAACTCATGGGGAGCAAGCCAATAAGAAGACTCCTCCATGGTTTAGCTCCAGGTTTCTGCCTCTAGGTTTCTGCCCTAAGCTCATTCTGTTCCTCCCAAAGTCTGCTTTTTGTCAAGGTGATTTAGCACAGCAATAGAAACCCTAAGATTCTAAGTAAAATAATCCTGACCCTGAAAGATAAATGCTGTGGGTTCTCTCTCACTTGAGGATCTTAGCTTCAATTTTTTTTTTACTTGTGTGGCTAATTTAGACTAACTGTAGATATTAGATACACCCAAAGGGCTTATGAGAGGTGGCAGGTAGATCTCAGTAGGAGAAGGAATAGTTGGACACATGTGATTTTAATGTAGAAAGAGGAAACTACAAAATTGGTTAGCAGGCCAAATTTTGGTATATCCAAGGGTTTATAGAGGAACCTACTGTAACTGTTCTGTTAAATGATCATGATGCCAAATTGTCCTCTAAGTATCCATGTTTGTGCCTGTAGACTAATGTTGCAATCACCCTTTGTCTTAGAAACTTCTTTTTGCATTGGTTAGTGCTGAGAATAAGTGTGTGTTGAATGCTAAATCCTAAATAAGACATCTATATTCCTTCAAGTCTCAGGTAGTATGGAAGAGGGAGTTCAAAGAAGTTAGCACTGGAAGATTACAAAGAATATTACTAAATGTTGGTTTCTGGACATGACAAGATTCTTGAACTCATGATCTGACAGCAGCTGTAGCTGATTGCACAAGATGGAACCAGTTATCACTTCAGCACAGAGGGCTAGAGAAGCAGGAAGTTCTGCCCTAGATGAAGATCTATGAGAAGCTTATTACTTAAACATATGCATAATTTCCAGTAATAATTGATGCACTAACTATAATACTATATATACAAAACATATAATAAATAGGTGGTATATTACTAAGTTGCTAAGTGTAATTGCTATTTGGCTCTTTCTTCATTTATTAATAACATTTAATGAAATTCTGGTAAATAATAACAATGAAATGGTAAAGATTTCAGGACACCAACACATCTGTCCATTTCTTTTGGGTTGGTCTATTTTTCAACTAAATTGAACTGTTATAAAACACAGTACCATTGTCTTATGTAATTAATGTCCATAACTCATCATACCAAAGTCTCAAAACAGAATTTTCTCTTGCCTGTATTTGCTCTAGATCTCAGACAGTAAAATATTCTTCTTTTAATTACTTTCTCAAATGCGTTCTAGACATGATTCTGAAATAGTTTCCTTCATTCTATTTGCCTCTATAACCCTTCTAAAAAAATATCAGCTACAGATTGGACAGCTAGGAATGATGTCTTACTAAAGAATTCAATTAATGAACTGAATTCTGTACAATATTTACTATTATAAATGACAGAAAACAGAACAAATCACTATTCTCCCTTTTAAGATATGGGTACACACTCTGTTACCTTTTCCTCCTGAATTTACTACGAAATGTTTGGCAAACTTTCAGCCTTCTCTCTATGTAAAATGCAAAACTAACAAACTGAGATCAATGGTAGCAAGATTTTCTAAAGGGCAACCTCTAGCGAAAATATCTTAGGAGAAATACTTTTATTCTGAAGAGAAATGATCAAAGGAAATTGGCAGAGGGTATCAATCTCATTGTTTGAGTTGTATTGTGGTTAAATACATATATTTTAAGTGGAAATTATGTTGCTTAAAAATAGGTCCCTGCTTTTTGTATAAGATGTCTATTTCTATCTCATATATCTCAGTTAACCCTGTTAGTGAAACAACTGTATTTTCTTAAAAAAGCAAACACTGTCAAGTCACTCATCTATAATAGAAGAGGCACATTGGCACATTCCTTCTCAAAGGCATCATGGAATCTATATCATAGAATCTTAAAACTGAGTCATCAGAAAAGCTCCACTAGAATTGGATTGATAGAGTATTTTCTAGGAAGAGCACTATTGTAAACTGATTGTAAGCATTAATATTCTCTAGGTTGTGTTTGCACCCATGTCAACCTTCAGCCATCACATCATGTTCCCTAGAAACACAAAACAGGAGCTACCACAGCAGACAATTTCTGGAAATCTGACAGGATCTGCCCAAATGTTCATGTTGGCATTGGGTAAAGAATCAAAAGCAAAGGCAGGTCATGGAAGGAAAAAACATGAAAAAATATGTAGTGTTATCCCAGAGATGGGCTCCTAGTAAGAATTCTAAACATTATTTACCAGAATGACCTTTTTTCATCTTAGGTAGCCTATAGTCAAGGTTACAGGCTTAGAAACCGCCCTCTCCCTCTATTTTTATACATAAATATGCATATAGATGATTTAGTTGGATATACCCATTATTGTGTGCATACAAATATACACGTGAGTTCAACCTGATGTTAGCATGTTTCTAACATCATTTTCCACTAACATATGGGAAATTACTTCCATATATGGAGTATGCATAGTCAGGGATAATCTGGGAATTGTCAACTTGTGCTTCTGTGGTGATGTAGGTATTTTCCTTCCCCACATGCCACAACTTACTTCATTTTTTTTTCAAGTAGTCTCTGGGAATTGACGTAAGTAGAAAAGATAGGCATTTGAGAACATCATGGCACAAACATGAAAACGAACCTTTTAGTTGAAGAATTATGGAAGATAAAGCTTCCTGTAAACTCCCTTTTAATTACTCCTATCAGTGGTAGCAAAGAAATAGGGTATCAAGTTAAGGACCCCAGGATTTTCTCCTTGTAATTTGTACTAAATATCAGAATGAGCAGTTACACGGATTGAGCGCAAATTGTAAAAAAGTACAAACTTTGATGCTGATCTATTTGATGTTTACTTCTTGGTTTTGGTTCTATGAGATAGGTGGTATTTACTTCACTTTAACACTGGTAAAAAGGGTACTCAGAAAGATTAGGTACCGTGTTCATGACCACACTGTCAGGAAAAGGAATACCTGACCAATTGGTATATTTTGTCACTGAAGAAGTCTATGTCCCTGCAGGAGCCAATTGTTCAAATATAAGTCGGCCTTCTGAGCTCTACGGAGAGGGTTGTCCACAGTCAAAGTTCTGTCCAAGTAACACTTTAAAGAAGATTAATTATATTTTCTTATTCAGTGGAAACTATCACTGAAACATAGAACAAGACAATACCTTTTAATGAAAGGGTGTGGTGGTTTGAATAGTAATGGCACCCATAGGCTTATATGTTAGAATGCTTGCCTTCTGTTGGAGGAAGAGTTTTGGAGGTGGGACATTCCTAGAAGAGGTGGGCCATTAGGGGTGGACTTTGAGGTGTGAAAAAATACACACCAGGCCCAGTCAGACTCTATTTCTGCTGTATGCAGTAAACTCTAAGCTACTGCTCTAGCACCCTGCCTGCCTGCTGACACCATCCTTCCCATCAGGGTGTAAATAAACCAATCCTGTGAAACGGCAAGCAAGCCTCCAATTTACTGCTTCCTTTCATAGATTGCCTTGGTCATGGTGTCTCTCCTCAGCAATAAAACAGGGACTAAGAAAAAGCAAGAGGCCAGAAAAGATGCAAGAAGTCACCAGCAATGCTTTCATAAGGCATTCGCTTTGGTAGAGATAAACAAAAGAGAAATTAGTAAATAAGACCAAAAGAGCTAAAATTAAAGAAAACTCAAGACAATGCAGTGTTCTCACCAACCATGCTCACCGTGATAATTTGGGGATTGAAACATCTAACAGGAGAAAATGGGATGGTTTAAGAGGTGTAAAAAAAAAATCCAACCTGGGGGCATTAAAGGCCTTCCTTCTTCCAAGACCAAGGACCTGAGTTCTCCCAAAAGGCACTTTCTTAAAGCAATGGTTCTCAACCTTCCTAATGCTGCAACCCTTTAACACAGTTCCTCATGTCGTATGACCCCTCAACCATAGAATTATTTTCATTGCTACTTCCTAACTGTAATCTTGTTGCTGTTGAAAATCATAAATATCTGACATGCAGGATATCTGATTTGCAATCCCCAGAGGGGTCATAACCACAGGTTGAGAATTGGTACTACAGTGTGTCAGACTTCCTCAAATTGTCCTCATGAGTTCACATGCATTCTGTGACATGTCTGTAACCATCTGACACATAGAACCATTTTTTTTAATTAAAAAAAGAGACTGAGGCAATGGCTTAGTGGTTAAGAATGCAAATTGTTCTTGCAAAGGACCCAAGTTTGGTTCCCAGGACCCATTCACCCATGTCAGGGATTTGTAATTCTAGCTCTGTTGGCACGTGCACTCATGTGAACACATTCACATACACACGCACATGCATATACACACACTCATACACACACATATGCTTGCATGCATGTGCATAATTTTGAAATCAAACTAAATATAATAAACCAAAGCTGTTAGGGAGATTCATTTTAAAAATACCAGTTTTGCAAGTGAAAAATGTCTGCAAAAATAGTTCCATATGTTTCAACTTGATAGTTAAGTTGTTAGCACCCAGCCATATATAGTGGCACATTCAAGCAATAAGTATTCAAACATACCAATGACTGGATTATTTTAAAGTATGCTTGGACCAGCACTATTTTTGTGATGTTTCCTGATATGTCCCCCAAAAAAGATAGCTAGAGCCCTGAAATATTGTTCAGAAGATGGGTCTTCACTGTGACAGCAGTTTGACACACAACAGAGCCAAACATGTGTAAACAAAGGTTCTACTTCTCCAGGGCCAAGGGCAGTTCCTCAGGCAGAGCGTGCTGATCTGTTCATAGCTTTTCTCACAGCTGTGGCAAGGCTTTAGGAAGGAATTCAGCATAATTTATGTTCAGCCAATTTAATTTTTAAAGGGTAGGCCTTGGAGGTTTAGCATAATAAGCCTGAATTAACGTGTTTGCAGCAAGGGCTGAGGCAAACTGCTCACAGCACTGGCCAGCACCAGCACACACCAAACCCCTTAGGTGGTTTACCACATGTTTGAGAGGCTGGTTCTCCATGGCACAGACAGAATATCATCTCGTTGGCTCCCAGTGAGGAAAGGGACTGTACCAGCATTTAAAATTGATCCTTAGAGCCAAGGGGGAGAAACCAAGCTTCGCAAAGCATAAAGGCGAGTTGGAATGAAAGGCAACGGATGTCACTGTCAAACTTCGAAGGAAGAAGAGGCAGACGAGCCCATAGGAGACAGTCACACTGAATAGAACTCCTGATCTCTAACATGAAAAGCGACCCTGGAGCCCCTCATCAAGTAACACCCTGGTGTACACTCCTGGGAAGCTCTGGATCTGCACAGTGGATGCTTGCGGAATTCGGTGCCTTTCATAACATGCTGGAATGAGACACTTTCCTCTCTGATTTTCTCCTTCCCCTAAAACTTAAATGGAGGACTCAGTTTGCTCACACTGCCCCAAACTTTAGTTTCTGATCCTAGATTTGAGAGACTATGTGAAGAAATAGCCCTAGAAATATTTACAAGGACCATGTCAGACTAGGAATGAAATTTCTTGTGAAGAGTGATAGGTAATAAGTATACGGAAGTTAGGCAACTTTAAGTGTGTGTGTGTGTTTATGTATATATTTATATGTATATAATCTTTAAGTATATGCACATAGATTATATACATGACTTACATTTATAATAACTTAAACAAATAAATGACTATCTTTTGGGGGGTAAACAGTACCCACTTGAGTTTGTCTGTACTTTCCCATATGCTCTGTTTGCTTAAAATAAACTCTTGGGCCGTTGCCTCTTTGCTCTGCTTAAGAACATAATCTTTGACATGGTTACTGAAAGTGTATGCTTATAAGAGCTACTTTAACTAAGGCTGAGACTTGTGCACAGCTACTTTCTCTACAGTGTGTTTTAGATTTTCAATATGACTGAGGAAACGGGAGCAGGTGACACATGGTGAATAAAGTTATCAAGTAAAATCTCAGATATTCCTTAGGTAATATTTACAACCCATGATGACAGAAATTATATATAAAACATGCGTATTTTAATTCCATTTATGCATTATGAATTTTTTTCAAAGAAACGGAAGTGTCACAAAGAGAAATAAAGTATTTCACTGCCCTTTCAGTCTGTGACAAGCCTTCCTTTGTCATTCTACCACCAGGGGCATCTACAAGGCACTAAACCCAAACCTACCCACAAACTTAGTGTTTATATGTTAAAAAATCTGTTAGTAGGAATTTGCTTTCCCACATGTGTTCATACTGGGTTTAAAAATATGTTTAAGTACTCTTTGAGAACTTCATACCTATATACAGTGTATCTTGAACATGACTCCCCCACCCACCCTCACAGATACACTTCTCAAACATGCGCTTCTGACAATTTCAAGTCTTCTCTTTATTTTCTTTAAAAGCACACAGTGTCTAATTAAAGCTATTCATGTGTGCACAAGTGTGGATCTATCCATTGGGACATGGTCACCTAATAGGCACTACATCCCCAAAGCAAGTTGACTGTTCCTTCCTCAGCATCAGTCAGCTGCCAATAACTTCTCAGCAATGGGTGGGGCTTCCCTCCACTCTAAGCCTCTTCCTCATTCATGCTAAAACTGACTTAACCTTTTGCAGTTCACATGCAGATAACTAGAATGCCTGTGAGTTCATGGGTGAAATTGCCATTTCTTGTCATAAAACCAGAATTTGCCAGTATTCTTTTTCAACTTCCACCTCTCATTTTTTTTTATCCTTCCCTTTGGGCAAAAATGTTGATATAGATGTCCCAATTAGGACCAATCACTTGGCACTTACTTATTCTCAGCATCTTGACCAGCTAGGAGTCTCTGCATTTATTGCTGCCCACTGCAAAAGAAACTTTTCTAACCAACATTTAAAGCAATATTTATCTATGGTCATGAGCATAAATATTTAGAAGGCAGTTTACCAGGCTAATCATTTAGCAAACAATTATAATAAGTTTTACTCTAGTGTCCATGACCTCCCAGTTTTGGGCTGGTTTACTTACCAGGAAGGAAGCCACTTCTGTGAAACGGCCTTAAAACCATCATATTAGTCATATGTCACTATTGCAATAATGAAAGTATCATGCCTGGCAGGTCAATACTGCAGCATGCATGGTCCAGTGCCAGAAAATGACATTGATGGCTTTTCTCTCCCAGCAGCCTACATGGCACCTTCCAACACTGTGAAAGCTAGCTTGTAGGAAGAAAGTTTGCTGGTCAGTTTCAACTTGATTTCTCTGTGTTTTGATCAAAAGGGGTTGTTTGGAGAGCCTATAGGACTTCCATAACAGATAACTTGTAAGAAGGTAACCATAGTGTTGGATAAATATATGTAGGCTTGGGAGAGAGAAGAAAAAGAGTACAGAGTCATGAGAGGAACTAAATGGTTTAGAAAAATAAGAAAAAGTCTTTAAAGAAACAGAGTATAGACAGTCATAGATTAAAGGAGTAAAAATAAATATTTAAAAGTAATACAGAAACAATAAATAAGCCATATAAAGATGGACTATACACAGAGTGTCTGGGTTATGTGTATTAGTGTGCTTTTTTTTTAATTTTTTGACTGTGAAGAAGCTAAGTACAGAGAGAAACTTTATTGTAGGGGCTTCTAAGTTAGACCAACATATATGTTTGAAAGGTATCTTGATTTCAAAATTTGGGTCTATGGATATGTTGCTTTAGAAAAGAGGTTCTTCTTTTCTTTCCACAGAGAATAAGAACCTCTGAAATCCTTCCAGACTAACGTGGTTTAATGGACCAAAATCCCCAGGAGGTCACTGTGAACACCTCCCAAATTTATTTGCCCAACGAAAAGCAGGAAGCAGTTTGGAGAGAACTATACTAAAACTCCCTAAATGATTGTTTATAAATGTTTGCTTACACTTAAAGGGGGATATGCTGTAGAGATTTGCATTGTTATGGATCTTGGTTTATGATACAAATTTAAGGTCAATATTTTTATACTGTATATGCATATACATGTAAATATATATGCTCTTGATTAAGTTATTGTGTTTGTGTAACTCATTTAAAAATAAAATGTATAATTAAAAATATAGGTTAATATATAATCATCTATAATAGTCAATCTTGTACTCACATTAGTTTGACTTTTGAGATGTACAGAGATGTATTCGGGTGGATAGGCATTCTGCAAATCTTTCAAAGACTACAGAATATGACATTTAACATGTTTAAGAATTTAAGACTTTTTATGACAATGAGACACATCTGCTCCTGGCAGCACCAAGCTACTTTAAGAGGATGACAGACTGTCATTAAGACAAAAAGGCATCCTACTGAATGGAAGAAGATCCTCACCTATCTTCAGACACAGGTCTGATCTTTAGAATATATAAAGAAGTCAAGAAACTAGACTTTAAAATTCTAATTAACCCAATTAAAAAATGGGGCACTG
>LOEQ01008713.1:16375-32511 GCA_001685075.1 Bramus lutescens
CATTACCGAATCCATTACAGCCATCCCCACTGCCACCATATCCACCACCACCACCACAGCTGCCACCAAAGCCACCACAACCACTGAAGTTTCCCCCTCGACCAAAACTGTCCGCGCTGCCAAAACCACCTCCACGACCACCACCAAAGTTTCCAGAGCCACTTGGACCTCTTTGGCTGGACTAAGCACTAGCCATCTCCTGCTTGGATAGGGCTTTTCTTACCCCACAGTTGTGCCTGTGCACACTATGGTATTTCGGAATAACAGTCTTGTCCACAGAGTCAGTCATCAAAGGTGACAAAAGCAAAGCCTCTCTTTTTCCACTGCCTGTCAGTCATGATTTCAATCACTTCAGTTTTCCCATACTGCTGAAAATAATCTCTCGGGTGATGTTCTTCCGTGTCTTCTTTAATACCACCAGCAAAGATCTTCATGGTTAAGTGGGCACCTGGTCTCTGAGAATCCTCTCTTGACACAGCTCTCTTAGGTTCCACAACTCTTCCAGCCACCTTACAGGGTCTTGGATTCATAGTGGCATCCACTTCCTCTACAGTGGTGGCGTATGTAACAAACCCAAAGCCCCAGGATCGCTTGGTGTTTGGGTAACCATAACCACACAGTCTGTGAGTGTTCCCCATTTCTCAAAATGGCTCCTCAGACTCTCGTCGGTTGTTTTGAAGCTCAGCCCTCCAGTGAAGAGCTTCTGCAGCTGTTCCTGCACGGCAGGGAAATGAGAGCCTTCAGCTATGCTTTCTTGGCTGCATCAATAGGCAGAAAGGAGTAAGCCAATGAACATATCCTCTGCTGGTGTATTTTCAGATTCCTAGAAATTACTGCTAATCAGTATATTTGGTCTCCAGATGTCCCTTCCTTTCTTATGTATAAAATGTCGTTTGAAATAAGCCAAAGGATTTAGCACACAGTTGTTCTCAACCTCCCTAACGCTGTGACCCTTATACAGTTCCTCGTGTTGTGATGACCCCCAACCATCAAATTATTTTCATTGCTACTTCATAACTAATTTTGCTACTGTTATGAATCGCAATGTAAATATCTGTTTTCTGATGGTCTTAGGCAACCCCTGTGGAAAGGTTGTTCGATTCCCACAGGGGTCATAACCTACAGGTTGAGAGCTGCTGGCTTAGAAGCTACTCCATTTCCTCATTGGTCTAGTTAGTGGAATGATTGGGCGAGACAGGGAACACAAGAGGAACAGCAAAGTGGGTAACAGTTACACTGTTGACACATTTGATGATAGGGAAAGTTCCGGCATCTGTGTGTAGTGGCCCCGGGCCCTGGGAAGAGCTGAACTCCGTAGAGTGCACTGGCAGATGGTTTGTGTGTGCCTGTTAAACAGGAGAGGGAAGGGGTTCATCTGGTGAGGGCACCTACTGCCAGAGGAGGGTTCCAGGAGCAGGTGGGTCAGAGGGCACAGAAGAAAAAATAACGAGAGGAGGGAAAGTTGTGGGCAGTGTCCCGGATTCAAAGGGATCATTAGCAAAGGGAAGCAAAGGTTTCCGTGCCGTGGGACCCAGCTGGCAGACTGCATGAAGTTTGGCACACATGAAACCCTGTGGATGAGAACCTCTCTAAGTTGTAAATGTCTAAATGAAGTATCTCCATAGCTCAGTCTGCTGTTTGGCCTCCTTTTAGAACTAATGGAATGGGGTCCAATGCAGGTTAGCTTCCAGGCCTTTCCTTCACTGTTCCCCATGAGGATGCTACCCACTCTACTTCTAGTGCCTGGGCCACCCCTTTTGAGCTCTAGTGAACTCCTGAGTCTAGGCCTATGGAAGTACGTGCCTGAGTGTCCACGCGCATACGCATGCTCCCGCCTTTCTCCAGTTCGCTATGAGGAACAGTGGCTTCGTTCTTCTTTATTAGGTATTTCTGTGAAGTGTCTCCAAGCAAGTGTTCACAGCCACCCAAGGAAAGTGGCTCTCAGTACCGAGATGTGTAGCAGGAGAAGGGAGCGTCAGAAGAGAGAACTCCAGTGTCAGGTCTCTGTGAAGAATGTTTGGTATTGCTCCTGCCTCCCTGCTTCAGACACAGTCGCAAGAAAAGGGCTTGGCTTCCCTATCAGTCTGGAAAAGGAACCAAAAAAAAAAATATCAAGGGTCCTAACACTTGGGCCGACTCTTGGAGAACTTTGTGCCTAGGAAAATATACACTGTTGTCTTGAGGAAATGGGTTAGTCGGTGACATGCTTGCTGCACAAGGTCTGAGGACCTAAGCTTGGATCACCAGCACCCACATGGAAGGCTGGGCATCAGGCACATCCCTGTCACGCCAGCACTGGGAGTTCATTGGCCAACTGCCTAGCCACATGGAGCTCCGTGTTCAGAGAAAGACACTATCAAAAATAAAATGGAATGTGCCCAAGGGTGCTGTTGGTGGTTTTTTGCTCTTTACTCTTTGTCCTTTATTAGGGTACCTGCCACCCAGCTGCCAAATGAATCACACAGTCTTATTAGTACTGATGAATGTTCAGCCTTAGCTCGGCTTGTTGCTAGCCAGCTTCTCTTTAAATTAACCCTTCTACCTTTCCTTCTATCTTTCTTCTGTATATCTTGCTTTCCTTCTTACTCCGTGACTGGCTGGCCCCTGGCGTCCTCCTCTCCTTGTACCCTTGCTTCTACTTCTCCAAATTTCTCCTTCTATTTATTCTCTCTGCCTGCCAGCCCCACCTAGCCTTGCTCCTGCATTCAGCTCTTTATTAGACCATCAAACGTTCTAGACAGGCAAAGAATCACAGCTTCACGGAGTTAAGCAAATGCAGCATAAACAAAAGCAACACACCTTTACATCATTAAACAACTGTTCCAGAGCATAAACAAAAGCAATGCATCTTAAAATAATTTTCCACAACACAAGGGGGACACCCAGTATCAACCTCTGACCTTCACATACACTATACAAGACATGCACACATTTTAAAAAATTTTGTGGGGGACAGGTCTAGCTACAGTTAGTTATTACACACTTAGACATTCAGTAAAATCTAGAATGCTTTTGGGGCATAACTAGGGTGCTGCTGACACCTGGGAGTAGATGACAGGGATGGCACATGATAAACTTAGGCAGCAGATTTACCCAATCCAGAGTGCCAGTGGGGTTGAGGTCAAGAAGCCCAAGTTAAGGTAACAGGCAGGTACCCTGTCCAGTTCACTGATGACAACCTTGTCCCCAGACACCTCCATTAGTAATGAGATTGTTTGTCTGTAGCCCTGGCTATTCTGGAATTTGTTATATAGGCCAAGCTGACCTCAAGCTAACAGAGATCAGCCTGCCTCTGTTTCCCAAGTGCTGGGATTCAAGGTGGGTGCCGCCACAGCTGTCTTAGTGATGAGATCTTGACCCACCTCAGGTTTCTGTGCTGAGCAGTTGACACTGCACATGGAAGAGGAAAAGAAAGAATTTCCTGGGAAAAGGCTATTACAGTATTGGAGCTTCACACTACCAGTAAGGACTAAATGCAGCTGCTAACAACAAACATCTCCAACAAAGCGCCTGAAACAAGATGAAAGTGTGTTTATGGAATCCAGAGTGGGAAATTCATTCCCTTCAAGCCTCCTCCCAGGTGGTGTCAGGCTTGTCTTCGCTACCAGGGTCACACCAGAGTCCAAGGACACCCAGCCCATCTAAATACTAGCCAATAGAAAGGGCTCCTTTGGCCTTTTATGGGGTTTTTATTGCTGTGAAGAGACACCATGACCATGGCAACTCTTAGGAGGTGGCTCACAGCTCAAAGGTTCAGTCCATTATCATCATGGCCGGAAGCATGATGGCATGCATGCAGACATGGTGCTGGCTACATCTTCTTTTTTAATTATTTAATTTATGCTTTATGTACATTGCTGTTTTGCCTGTATGTATGTCTGTGTGAGGGTGTCAGATCCCCTGGAATAGGAGTTATGGACAGTTATGAGCTACCATATGGGTGCTGGGAATTGAACCCAGGTCCTCTGGAAGACCAGCCAGTGCTCTTAACTGCTGAGCCATCTCTCCAACCCGATAAGTGGCTTGTGACTCTGGGTGGTATCTTGAGCATAGGAAATCTCAAAATGACACAACTTCCTGCAACAAGGCCATACCTACTCCACCAAAGCCACACCTCCTGATAGTGCCACCCCGTCTGAGCTTATAGAGGCCAATTACATTTAAACTACCAGAGGGCCCTTCTGCAGGCTCACACTGACAGCACTGACCACTTCATAACCATAGACTTAGAATGAGATCTTGAGGTGGGTTTAGCCACCTGCCTGGCTAACCAGGAGCTTTGCTTCTGAAGAAGGGAGGGATAGATCAGGATGGAGTGCTCATGAGAACGGTTAGCAAGCCCTGGTTCTCTCCTTCTGGAGACTAGGAGTCTGCAGCTAGTTTCAGCCAGTTGACTGTGAGGCAGTTACAGGTTCCAAGCCACGTGTCCAGCAGACACAAAGGCCACAGTTGACCTTGATGTCTGAATGCCTGCGTGGAATCTGGCCATTCTGCCAGTCCTCTCTCGGTCCCCACGTTTGGGCCAAAAATGTGTCAGATTTTTAGCTGCAAAATTCTTTAACCCATCTTAACTAACATGTGTTCGGGAACAGCAACTTTCTGCAGCCCAGAGTGAGAGGATAATCCAGACCGAACATCCTCATTAAGCCAGAGTTGAAATAAATCCCTTGACAAACCTGGGACTGTTGTCAGTCACCTCTGTTCAACAGGACTGAAATAGTAGTCGCTTAGTAACGTGACAGAATCCAGTTGCCCTCGGGTAGTATGAGTGGAGCCCAACACAAAACTGTGGTGATTGACATCTAGTGAAGAATTAATCATTCAAACAGGTTTTTTTTTTTTAACCCAAGTAGATACTGCTAGAAAAAATTTTTTTTGGTTTTTCAAGACAGTTTCTCTCTGTAGCCCTGGCAGTCCTGGAGCTGATTGTAGACCAGGCTGGCCTCAAACTCATAGATCTGCCTGCCTCTGCCTCCCACGTGGTGGGATTAAAGAAATGCACTACTATGCCCTGCTTAGCATTGATTTTCTTTTCTTTTGTTTCTCAAGACAGGGTTTCTTTGTGTAGTTTTGGCTGTCTTGGAACTAACTTTATAGACCAGACTGGCCTCGAACTCATTCAGAGATCCTTGCCTCTGCCTCTCATGTGCTGGGATTAAAGGTGTGCCCAGCTTTAGTATGGATTTTCAACAGGCATTTTCAGGTACCAGTTTGTTTAATGAGAGAATTGATTTGTAAGCATAGGCCATTTTTTCATTTGATTCTCAGCACCCATGTAAAAAGCTTTGAGATGGGATCCCCAGGACTCACTAGCCAGCCAACGTCAGTGAGCCCCTAGCCAATGGAAGATCCTGTCTCAGAAAACAAGGCGGACAGCTCCTGAGGTGTGACACCATTGGTTGTCCTGTAGCCTACACACACACACACACACACACACACGTGTGCGCGCACGCATGCACATACACGTATACATGCACATACGCACAGAAGGGGCAGGGGAAATTGAGTGAGTATCAGACTCTAGGCTGATGAGATAGATCAGCTTCTTGCAAGCATGAAGATGTGAGTTTGGTCCCCAGTACCCATATAAAAAGGCTAGATATAGTAGTAAGCACTCGTAATCCTATTGCTGGAGAGGTGGAGATGGGGTTCCTGAGGCTTGCTGGCTTAGATTGATTAGCAGCTTCCAAGCCAGTGAAAGACATGATTTCAGAAATAAGGTGGACATCACTTGAGACATGCCACCCAGAGCTGACCTCTGCCTTCCACAGTGCACATAACGTGTACCTGCAGACACACATGCACCTGAACATGTATGAATACACACACGCATGCACGTGGACACACAGGCAGTAAACTGCTGTAGTTACTTGACTATGAAATGTTTCCCATAGGCTCTCATGTTTGAACACCTTCCTCCAACTGGTGGTACTGTTTGGGAAGGTGGTGAGGCCTGGGTGATGGAGCATTGCTGGAGGAAATTACTGGTCACTAAAAGTGACCCTTGTGGAATTTATACCCAGCCTTAATATTCAGTCTGCCTGTGGATTGCGGATGTAATGTGTCCAGCCAGCTTCTGCTCCTGCTCTCATGCCTCCCCCACCTGCTCCCATGCCACCTCCTCCATTGTAGACCATAACCCTCAGGAAACTGTAAACCAAAATCAACCATTTTTTCCCTGAAATTGCTTGTGCGGGGTATGTTACGACAGCAATGAGAAAGTAAACGCATGCCTGTGAGCATTTGCTGTCTTCCACAACTTACTGCACAGACTTCGACTGTCGGATCGGTCCGTGACACTGGCCCTGTTGAACAGGAAGCATCATCTTCCTTAGATGTCTTAGTAAAACATGTATGAACTACAGGGTTGTAGATCAACCCATCCTTGGTACCAAGTACAGTCTCCCTCCACAGGAAACCACAGAGGCAAGTTGATAGGAGAAATTAATTACTAAGAAGCTGGAGGGCAGTGGTAGCCAAAAGGGACATTGAGTTAACACATTCATAAATCCAGAAGTGGCTGCAGCAAGGACATCATAACCCAGATGTTAGAGGAGTCTCCACCCTGCTGGCCCTAAACTCGGAGTAGAAGCCACATAAGCCCTTGGACTTCTGCTGAGAAAAGAGTCTCCTTCATATAGTTGGTGCTCAAGTCTCTGATGGCTTCTAACATGTCTAATGTGCTTGTCACTAAGGGGACCGCAGTCCGTTCTGGCACTTTCAAGGGACACCGTCACTGCTACTAGCTGCCAGGAGAATCTGGAGGAGCTGTTCTCTTCTGTTGCCGCAGGAAGGCTGATGAGAGCTGGGACCGGAAAGAGCTCCCCCGCGTGCCTTCTAGTCCACCACTGCCAGGCAGTCTCCCACTGTCAGTCAGCAAGGGAAGTATAGGGGGTGTGGTTTGCAGAGCCCTAGTCCCGGGGCCATGGATCAGGAAGTAAAAGGGTGAACTTGGACGTGAGAGACAGTAGAAAATATTTGGCATTCCCTTCCCACTCAAGATCACTCCATGGAGCAGCAGTTGGCTCTATCCTTGGCTCACTGCCACAGACTCATCTTACAAATAGAAATAATTGATTTCAATGATAAAATGCCTTTGCAGTTCTTATTCTGCCCTCCTAAATGGACTTCTGAGTCCTAATTGACATAGACATGCATTGTTTCTCAGAGATCTTGTTCCCATGGTATGTTTTGTTGCATGACCTAACTGACAAATGTGTACCATTCTCTTCCAGAATGTGGCCCCTCTGTGATAATTAGTACACGTCTTGGCAATGCCAGTATAAGGTTCCTTCATCTCCAGAGTCACCATAGTCTCCCAATTCTCGGCAGGCCTGCCCACATGCCCTCAAACCACACTCTCCTTCCCTGCACACTGGGCTTCCTGGCAGTGGTGTCTGCAAAGGTGGCACCTTCAGCTGTTCACACTATCCTGAACCTCTGTGCCAAGAACACAGATCCACCAGTCTTCAAGCAGGACATGTCTCGACCCATGGGGCACACAAATGCAGCGGCCATGCGGTTAGGGGCTGGGAAGTGTGCCCGGGCATTTTTTTTTTTGTAGCATTCCAGTCAGGAAGCCTAGCACCTACCATGTTGTGTAGGTAGAAGCCAAACAACTGTCCACTCTACATCAGACTGGTATTCAGATATTCTGTGCTTGTGTAGCTGGCCCCTGAGGGCAGCTGGAGGGCTAAACTAGCAAGCGGAAATCTGAAGACTAGAAGATTGCTAGAGGGAGGGATGATTCAGGTTTTCTCAGAGGTGTGTGGGATGACTTCTAAGTGTCTGGTGTCACTTATGGCTAATTTGTTCATAAAGACAAGAATTGCATTTGAAGCCCAAAGGTTGTCTAGGGCATCTTTTTATTGGGTTCTGTTCTCCCCAGGAGTTAGCCAGCTTCCTTTGAGTGTGTCTCTGCTTCTCTTATGCTAAAAAGCACACAGATTTCTGAGCTCTGCTCCAGGTCACATTCTTGATGTAGCAAAGTGGCATCTGCCATGGGAATAGGGGTAGAAGAGAAGAAGCCAGGGGACTCTGTAGTAGTCACCTCATGCATGACAGGCTCTGGAACACATGTAAATTGTCTTCACAGGCTGTCATTTCAAGTGTCGTAATACAGCGGTGATGTGTTTCTTTTGCTTGCTTGGGTTTTATTATTGCATGTAGGGGGAAGTGATGTATGCATATAGACGTGGGTGGGTGTGGAGGCGGGGGACAACTTTGAGGGTTCACGGATTGGACTCAGGTCGCCAGGCCTGTGTAGCAAGCACCTTCACCTGCTGCACCACCTCACCGCTAACTAAATAGCCCAGGCTGACCCTAAACTAAGAGGCAATTCTCCTGCCTCAGCCTCTCAAATGTCGAAATGACAGGCATGGAACCACTTTGCTGAACTATGTAACATTCTTGAAAGACCATAATTATGGATTCACAATGCTCTGTGGTGCCAGGGCTCTGCTGTGCCAGGGCACTTGGATGAGAGGAGGAGGCATGGGAAACTGGCTGTTTTGGGATGAGCAGCACTGAACCTTCATGGTGATGGTAACATCCTGTGTCTCAGCTGCTGCACAGTCAGCATCTGGCCTGGGATTTTCTGACTGTCCCTGGTGAGGAAGTTAGGTACACAGTACATAGGTTCTTTCCATATTGGTCCTCAAAACTACCTGTGACTCTAAATTCCAGCAAAATAAAGAGTGCTGGGATCGGAGGTGTGTGCCACCATCCCTCAGCAGTTTCCTTCACCCCAATGAGACCCTCTTTCAGGTTCTCCGTGATGTGGGTCTTCACACCTCCCCTCGAGACATTGTTCTTCTTACTCTCACAAGGACCTGGTATGTAATGATTGATCTTTAAAACGGCCATGTCCATCAGTTTCACGTGTAGCAACTGTGTTTTCTATTTTTTTTTTTTTTACTAAATACAACCGGGGTCCAGAGAGAAGGTTCAGTGGGGAAGGTCACTTGCTGCCAAGTGTGACAACCCAGGCCCCACATGATAGAGAGAACTGACTCTTAAGTTGTTCTTTGGCCTCCTCGTGTGCACCATGGGATGTATGTGTGTGACAAGGGCTGACACAACAATAAATAAGTAAATAAATAATACATAAATAAGTTGGATGGATTTTATAGGTAGTGTGGATTCCAAAGTAAAAGCATCAAAATAGCTGAGGAAAAGACAGTGTAAAAAATATTTTTTCAGGAAATGGGGGCTGTAGCACCACTGAACTCCTTCCTGACATTCACAGTGCACTAGGTTTGATCCTTGACACCACAAAAGCAGTATGGTGGAGCCTGCCTGTCATCCCAGAGCGTGAGAGACCCAGACAAAAGGATCAAAGTGTGATGGTTGGGCCAGGGACATGGCCAGAGCTCAGAACCCACATTATAAAGAGGGCACAGTGTACATCCATTACCCCAAGGTGCCTACAGCAAGATGAGAACCAGAGTCAGGAGACTCCCCAGCAACCTGCAGGCCAGCAGACCCGCCACGCACAGTGCAGCACAGCAGGAAAACCGCACAGTGCAGCACAGCAGGAAAACCGTGCCTCAAACGGGAAAGGCGAAGAGCATCCTAGAGCCAAAGTTGTCGTCTGACCTCCATTCCAACAGGGGGAAGGCGAAGAGTAACCTAGAGCCATGGTTGTTGTCTGACCTCCACTCATGTTCTTGTGGTGCTTGCCTGTACCTGCGCTCACACTTCATACGTCCAACACAATACACACACCTACTAAAACGTCCAAGGTCATCCTGGGCTGAACGGTTAGTTCAAGCCCAGCCTAAGATACATGAGACCCTGTCTCAAAAGAAAGAAAAAAAGGAGGAAGAGAAAGAAAGGAAGAGAAGAGATCAGTCAGTAGTGAATGCCTATTTACACATATGTGTTCATGTGTGTATATGTGTATATGTATATATACATAAATACAATCATTGCCTCTATCAGCCCAGCTCATGACCTCTCGCCTTTGCAGACAACAACCTCGTTGATGAAGATACCATTTATGGAGATGACCATGTTAGCCATTCAGGGTCAGCATCCCACATCTACATTCCTCCGTTCCCAGCTGCCCCTCCAGCCTTCTCCACCCTTGTTTAACTGCTGATTACAGTGGGCTAGCCGGAGATCACGAGGAGAAGATGATCAGAGACTGATTACTAAGCTTTCAGATTCCCTTTGTAAACGAGGATTTGCTTCTGTTTTCTCTTTTACCACAAGCTTGGAAAGACCAGGGAGCCAGGACTTCAGAGCCCTGGAGAGCAGCTGGGGCAGGCAGCACTCAACAGTGCTTAGAGTCAGACATTCAATTTCCCTGTTTTATAAAGCGACATATGCCCTGGCTATTTCCTAAATAACTTCTGGTTGACCGAGGTGATGATATTAGGATAAATGAAACGTTTTTTGCTCCTAGTGGAAAAAAAAAATCCGTCTTCAAAGGAATATTAAAATGCCGCTCTGCTGAGCCTTGTTAAATGCGTTTGCATCGACCCATGTAATGGCTTATTCAATCACAGAGCTAATGAATGGGAACAAATGCCTTGACTCCAACTTGATGCCAGTTTCCAGAAGGAGCCAAATACCATGTTCAGGATGTGACAAAAGTCTTCCAGATCTGCTACCATCAGCCAAAAATACGCTCACACCGCCCCCCTGTCTGCAGGCAGGCTCTGTTTCACCGCCAACTTAGAAAATCTATTTGTCAGTCTTCAAAACAAATTTATAATCATCTAGAACCAAGTCTTGGTTGCGCTGCTTCTCCGTGGCCCAGGCAGATTCTGATGGAGAAAGTTAAACTAGGGCTGGGGTTGGAGCTTGTTGAGACAGTGCTTGCCCAGCATGCATGAGGCAATGGGTTCTTCTGCACCACCAAGAAAAAGGAATGAGAAGGGAAAACTGGCTTGAGTTAAACATATCCTGTCTGTGCAGGTACTAGTGGCCGTTTCAGACTGCAACACAGTTGTACACTCCATAGCTGCTAAAGTTGTATCTACTTACAGCCACCACCCACGTGGATCAGTGCCCCGTTCTGCTTCAGCCACTGAGTAGACAGGATTCCATCTTCCCACTTTGGCAGGTAAGTACCACCATCTTCGTTGTAGGAATGGAGAGGCCGGGGCTCTGGAGCGTGAATGAAGTGTTACCCAGAGCTCCATGGTTGGGGAAGACAAAGCCACAGTGAGGACCTCCAAGCAGGCAGTGTGATACACGAGCAGCCCACGTGCCCTTTGAAGCCGAAGGTGATCTCTGGTTAGGCTATGTCATTTGAGGATTTAACACCATAGAAGAAGTCTTGATTTTCAGACATCCCTCACGAGTTAGGACAGACTTTATCTCTCTAGTTAGTAGACCTGGGCTGCCTAGCCCATTTCGCTGACCAGTGACCATACCCATCCTTGAACCAGTAAGAACGAATATGCATAGGATGGTGGGGGCTTGTGATAAGAAGAAGTGCACCTCAATACAGGGCTGCTTTCTAAGTTTGGTTTTGAATGTCACTCATAATATCATTGTATTCTCTCTAAACTCCTGACAGTTCATGTTAAGTGTTCAGGAAGATTAGATATGTAATTTGTAGGTATATGATGATGATGAAGAAGATAGATAGATAGATAGATAGATAGATAGATAGATAGATAGATAGATAGATAGATAGATAGATGAAAAATTCTTGAGAGCTCTATTTTCCATTTGTTTATTTGTATGTATTGTGCTCTGTTGTGTAAAATGTGCCAGAGAACAACTTGTGAGAGTTTGTTCTCTTTTTATTATTTGGGTTCTGGGGAATGAATTCAGTTTGTCAGCTTTGGTGGTAGGGGCCTTAATAGCTGAATCATCTCAACAGCAAGATTGTGTGTGTGTGTGTGTGTGTATGCCCGAGTGTGTGTATACATGTGGGAGGGATGCATTGCACAAGTACCTGTGTGTATACACAGATGCCAGCAGAAGGCATTGGGTGTCCTCATCACTGCCCACATATTTCTTTGAGGCATGGTCTCTCCCTGAACCTGGGGCTCACATTTTCCTTGCTAACGCTAGAAACCAAGAAGCCCCCAAACTCCTCACACTTCTGTCCATTTGGAACTTGGAGTATAGGCTTTTGTGAGACTCCAGTCTGGTTACCTTGGTCCTGGGACTGGAATCCAAAGTCTAGCCTTTTGTGTTGTTTTTGAGACCGGGTTTCTTTGTGTAACTTTGTTGCCTGTCCTAGAACTAGCTCTGTAGACCAGACTGAGCTTGAACTCATAGAGGTCCGCCTGCCTCTCCAAAGTCTAGTCTTTATGAGCACACAGCAAGCACTCTCAAGTGCTAAGCCATCTCTCCAGCCCTCCTGGAATAACCCTCTACCCCAACAGTTCTCAGCCTATGGGTTGTGACCATCAGAAAACACATATTTCCAATGGTCTTAGGATCCTCCACCCATGCAT
This sequence comes from Bramus lutescens, assembly GCA_001685075.1. NCBI lineage: Eukaryota > Metazoa > Chordata > Mammalia > Rodentia > Cricetidae > Bramus > Bramus lutescens. The sequence continues at coordinate 28,798 of LOEQ01008713.1, forward strand.
TTATTTTCGTTGCTACTTCATAACTGTAATTTTGGTCCTGAGAGGAGTCTCAGTTCCTAAGACCATCAGAATATGTGTTTTCCCATGGTTACCACCCACAGGTTGAGAATGGCTGCTTTACATTTTGATTTCAGGAATTGGAAATGTTCCTCTTAATACTCAACTGAGATATTTGATTTCTGGTATTTTGAGTGACTCACAGAAACTAATCTGCCACAGAGCCAAGGGCTCATAGTGGGAGGAGATTCTTAGTTAGGGTTTACTATTGCTGTGAAGAGACACTATAACCACAGCAACTATTATAAAGAAAAGATTTAATTGAGGGCTGGCTTACAATTTCAGAGGTGCAGTCAATGATCATCATGGTGGGAAGCATGGCTGTTTGCAGGCAGATGTGACGCTGGAGCTGAGAGTCCTTACATATTGACTCAGAGGCAACAGGAAGTCAACTGACACACTGGGCCGTATCCTGAGAATATGAAACCTCAAAGCCCGCCTTCACAGTGACACACTTCCTCCAACAAGGCCACACCCACTCCAACAAAGCCACACTTCCTAATAGGCCACTCCCTATGAGATTATGGGATTATGCGGGGCCAATTACATTCGAACTACCACGTGGGTGGGAGGGTCTTAGGCTTAATCCCCAACACCACAAGAAAAAATAAGAATCTGCCACCAAAAAGGTACAGAGTCATCATGAAATTGGCATTTTTTTCTCAATACTTGATAGCATCTTGAATAGCATTCTCAGAAGCTTGTGAAAATACACAGTACAGTTTTGTTTTTTAAAAGTTAGACAAATTGGGGCAAAGGCTAAAGAAGGCATAAATTAACATGAGTCCCAGAGGGCATGCTGCCTGTATGTCATTCATTACATTTTGTCCTAAAAATAACTTTCCTGAAAATGTGGCCCCTGCCTTGGAAACCATTATCTCTGTGTCAGCATAGACCCACCTTTCTCTTTTGTACTTGATTCTTTGGCGCCAACACTGGGAAAGGTTCCTCTTGATCATGTCCCTTATCAGGTGGCAGGGGTCTTGTTCTTGGTTTTTGTTCTCCTCTGAGAAGCCACCTAACACAGCACCTGGGATAATGAAGGGTCATTTGAGCTTTTTCAAACAAGTGACCATGAGGAGCATTTGAGGATTCGTTTGTCAAGAGGAGCTGGACCATCTTCTGTGGGCAAGCTCCTGTTTCCAATTTGGGATTCAGAGCAATCAGCTGCAGAGTGTCCCGTATCCGCTTGACGTCAGCACTGAGCCCTGCGGTATCTTTAGTAGCTCGCTGTGCACAGTGACACCAAGGGATGAGCTGTCTCCTTAAAAGCAGCTTGTTTGACATATGTTTATGTGGCTACAACCTGGCAATGATATCAGAACTCTCTTCTAGACATTTCTATCACCGCTACACACAATGCACAAATCTGAAAGGGAGAGCTTCTGTTTCCTAATGGCCCTCCCTTTCCTGTGAGGGTCATGTGCTATACCCTCAAGTAACCACAACCTGGGCTATACAAACATTGACAGAATTCCTGTCGTCAGCGTTCAAACGGATGAGCTGAACATATAAAAGGAAAACGAAAATGCCCCAGGGTAGAGCCAAATTCTGTTTTACATGAAATGTGTGCTGTTTTCATTTGTGCTGCTGTATAAATGGAAATATTAAATACACCAAGTGCAAAATTCTAAAATCAATCTTATTTTGCTTTAATGACTTTGGGATACACACACACAGAGACTGTATAAGTGTGTTACACACTTGTGCAAGTGTATAGGAACTTATATGAGTACACGTGCACGTGTGTGGGCATCCGTGTTGAAGCCACAGGAGGACCTCAGGTATCATTCCTCAGGATGCTCTCCACCTTATATTGTGAGAGAGTCTCCCACTGAGCCGGGGCTCCAGCTATGTTAGCTAGCTTGCAAGAGCTCTGAACCCATCTCCCTGTTCCGACCTTCTCTGCACTGTGATTACCAGTGGAGATTGTACCTGACTTCTGCATGGTGTAAGGGACTGAACTGAAATCCTTATACTTGTGGAGCAAGCACTACCCCAGACTTATCACTTTTGAAAACTTTGTTTTACGGGGCTGAAGAGATAGCCCCTGTATCAGACTTACTTTGTGTCTCATCACCTCTGCTCCTTAAACTTCATGGAGATACAGTCTCAGTCTGCCTTGGTCTCTTGCTTCATCTATAAAGCCTAAAACAATGTCTGTTATGTAGAGACTGCACCACACCATCATGTCTGTCAAGATGTTTATTGAATGGGTGAATGGGTGTGTTAACAAGCTAGCATACAGGACCCAGGGTAAGCCAGGCCAGTGAGGTGGCTCAGCAGTTAAAAGTGTTTACTGCCAAGCCTGACAAACTGAGTTTGACTCCTCCAGAACCCACACGATAGAAGGGGGAACCCTCAAGTTTCCACTGTCTTATTTAGGGTTTCTATGGCTGTGAAGAGACATCATGACTGCAGCAACTCTCATAAAGAAAACCATTTAATTGGGGCTGGCTTACAGTTTCAGAGGTTTAACCCATTATCCATAGTGGGATATGGCAACATATAGGCAAACATGGTGCTGGAGAAGGAGCTGAGAGTTCTGCATCTTGATTCATAGGCTGCTGAAGGAGTCAGTTCCATACTGGGAATAGCTTGAGCATAGGAGACCTCAAAACCCACCCCCACAGTGAAATATTTCTTCCAACAAGGCCACACCTACTCCAACAAGACCTCACCTCCTAACAGTGCCACTCTTTCAGAGACCATTTTCTTTCAAATCATATCCTTTGGCCTCAACATGTGCAACATGGTACTAGTACACACACACACACACACAATAAATAGATGTAAGAAAACAAAACAGAACAACAGCAAACAAAGAAAAAGCAAATAATGGGGCAGTGCAGAATTTATGAGATGGGCAGTGGTGAAAACACCAGTGTTTTTGGCACAAGGCTTATGTGGAGGTGATTTTAACTGGAATGAGTTTAGCAAAGGGCTGCACAGCTCACAGCAGAGAAGGGAACCATATGTTCATAATGTTTTCATGCTGGAATGCACTGTGTCTTGGTTCCCTTTACTGTTGTTGTGGTAAAGCAACTTAAGGGAGAAAAGGTTCATTGTAGATCACACAGACTGGTGTATAATTCACCCTGGTAAGGACGGCAAAGCAGCAGGAGCTCGAAGCACCTGTCATATTGAACCCACATCAGAAAACTGGGGAGAGCTGGGCGTGTTGGTGCACACCTTTAACCCCAACACTCAGGAGGCAGAGGCAAGTGGATCTCTGTGAGTTCGAAACCAGACAATTCTTGTAAGTGCTCACCTAATTTTCTCCTTTCTATACAGTCCAGGATCCCCCTGCCCAGGGGATGGTCTTATCCACAGTTAAGATGGCTCTTCTCATACAAATTAACATAATCAAAATAACCACCCACAGGCATGTTAAGAGACCATCTCCCAGGTCATTCTAGGTCATCCTTGTCGAGTTGACTTACTAGCTAGCATGGGCTGTGAGGCCTTTGGAGTCCCTGCTTGACTCTTGGTTCCCTTACACCACTAGCATAGGCGTACTGATGCGCAACCTCAGACCTTGTACATTCCCCGGGCTGGTGGTCCCCAGCAGAATGATGGGTAACTTTTGTACATCCCCAGTGTAATGGTTGTTCTATCTCTTTAAGAGACGAGCCACGCCCACTCCCTCCCCCATCC
>LOEQ01008713.1:34876-47513 GCA_001685075.1 Bramus lutescens
TGCTTGGGGTGCCCAGTCTGCTTGGCTGGACATCCACAAGTACTTGTGTGATCTTTATTAATAAAGCCTCTTGCTGGTTGCATCCACCAGCCTGGTAATTGGGAGGAAGAAATTCTCACTCTCTTGAAGATCCTGACCTGAGGGTCTTTCAACAGCAACTCATTTCTTGGGTTCCAGAATGACCATCTGTCAGAATCTTCTGGCTGGCTGTCAAAAAGTGGGCTCAGTTTTAAATAAATGGAGTTCAGCCATGGGGAGAAGGAAAACAGCAGAGGGAACCAGTATGAAATGTTGACATGTAATCCCACAGCTCTGAGTTCAGAAAACACTCAAGAAATCAAGGTTGTTTAGGTTCCCAAAGGCATGTCACCTGTGTCCCTGCCAGGGAAGAAAGATGATTCACCAGAAACTGAGTGTAGGTAGGAAGAAAGCAAATACCACCTGTAGACTTAAAAGGAGACTATCATGTCAGATACCCTGTTTTCTACGGCAAAGGATTCAACCAACCTTGAACTGAAAGTTGGAAGCATGTGTGAATGGGGGCTGGGGGTTGACTGTGCTCTCTCTATAGATTTCTTTTTGTCACTAACCTAGAAAAGGCCTCATAATGAGTATAATACATAACATTAGGTGTTAGGGACTATAAATATGGGCATGATATAAAGTATACAGAAGAAAGGTTGGAGTGTATAAGTGAATCTTAAGCCAGCTAGTAAAAGAGACTTGAGCATCAAGGAAGATTCTAGAATCATTCTCCAGGGGATCTTTATTTATTTTATGTAAACAAATGTTTTGCCTGCCCATATGTCTGGGCATCGTGTGCAATTCTGGTAAGGAAGATCAGAAGAGGGGGAGGATTCCTGGAGCTGGAGTCACAGGTGGTTATGAGCATCCCTGTGGGTATCAGTCCTGAGTCCTCTGCAAGAACAAGTGCTCTAAACCCCTGAGTTGTTTCTCCAGCCCTTTCCCCACAGCCCTTTAAGGGAAGCCCTATATGTAGATAAATGTGTGCCATTTTGGCTTAAGCCATTCTCTCGTCTTCACAGAGGACTTAGGAAATGATGAGCATTTTCCGACCTGAACACTGTAGAGTGTATGAAACCTATTCCCAAACCTCTTGGGACCACTTTCCGGGGTCCCCCCCCCAGTCTACTTCCTCCTTTGGCCTGAGGTTCAAGGTTATCCACAGCTACACAGGGAGATAGGTGTTAGCCTGGGCTAAAAAGCCTATCTCAAACAGAAATCAGGTCCCAACATGGTTCAGGCTTTTGAGTTGCAAAGCTAGATTTGCATCTGGAGAATGGATAATCAATCTATGGTGACTCATCTGAAAGGCTTTCTCCTGGGCCCTGGTCAACAGCTGAGTCATTAATTTGCTTAGACTGACAAATTGAACTGTGTCTCCCTTCCAAACCTTTTCTTTTTATGTGCCCTACCACTGCCAGGCCATTGCTCACCCCAGAAACAAATGCCCAGAAGGCACCACTCTAGTATCCTTTTGGTTTAATTCTTTTCCCCACACTACACTGCTAAAAATAGTGGAAAACAAAATTTGTAAATTCAGGGGTCTATCTCAGGGCTTCAGATGTACTGCGAATCGAGCTTCCCTGTGTCTGCTATAACTTGGCTTTCCTAGCTAGCCAGAACACTAAGGTGGTTTGCTGAACTTCCATGCTGCCTTTGATATTTTTCCTTCTATGCCAACAAAAGAGAAAGAAATTGTGAGTTGGGTGTTTAAAAAAACGCACCCCTGTGTCTCAGCTCTGCCCCACCCCCCCCAAAGCAGCCTGCTTCACTTTGATCCTTATCTACAAAGAGAAGCGGTCCAGCCTCCCTTCCTCATGCCTCGTCTTCCTCACTTCCAAAGCCTTACCAAGTTCAAATGTCAAGTTCAAAGCCCAAACTCAAGGGGGAAGCTGTGACCCAGTACTTCTCTCAAAGTCCTCTGCACCTTAGGTCTTCTTCTCATCAAGACGGTGCAGTGCGTCTCAGGACTGCAGGGATGCCCCACAGTGAGCATGATGCCTCGAGGTCAGATGCTGAGCATCCACATAAAAGCCAGGGACAGCAGGAAGACCCCTGGAAATCACTGAGAAGTTCCAGGTTAAGTAAGAGGCTGGGTCTCAAAAACTAAGGTAGAGGGACCGGAGAGATGGTTCAGCAGTTAAGAGCACTGGCTGCTCTTTCAGAGGACCCGGGTTCGAGTTTGAGCACTCACATGGTAGCTCTCAACCACCTGCGATTCCAGTTCCAGAAGATCTAGTGTCCTCTTTTGGCCTCCTCAGACACCACACATGTGCATGGCACACATGTATACATGCAGATAAAACACCTGTCCAAATAATGTGATATTAAAATTAAAAGGTAGGAGGGACTGGGGAAGAACCCCCAACATCAACCTCTGGCCTCCATACAATGTGTATACACACAAGGGCAGACACACAGACACATACAAAAGGGGGCGGGACTATGTGTGGTTCGTAGGCAGAATGACTGTTTATGAACCAAAGCCTATCCAAGGCCTCAGTGGGGGACTGATATAAATTGTAGAGAACCAGTTAGCTATTGCTTCTCCCTAATGTTGGGGTGCTGCTCACAGCCTCACACAAGCTAGGCAAGCGTGCTTCTACTGAGACACATTCTCGGCCCTTTAAAACTTTTACTTTGAGGCAGAGTCTCACTACGTAGTCCAGGCTAGCCTGGTACTCTGAATCATCCTGCCTCAACCTTCTGAGCACCCAGCATGGTTTTCCACGTCTGCCTCCCAGATCTGTGAGAGAACAGAATGTTTGGGGGTTTTTTGTTGTTGTTATTGTTGTTGTTGCTTTGGTTTTTCCAGACAAGATTTCTCTGTTTAGCCCTAGCTATCCTGGAACTCACTTTGTAGACCAGGCTGGCCTCAAACTCAGAAATCCACCTGCCTCTGCCACCCAAGTGCTGGGATTAAAGGCGTGGCCACCACTGCCCAGCTGTAAATGTTTGTTTCAAGCTAATTAATTTGCCGCAGTTTATTATGACAGTCCCGAGACACTAACTTAATTCTCTCCTGAACCTCCTGGCTTTGCCTTATAGTTGAGCCTCACCTTGACCCGCAGACCTCTGTGCAGCAAATGCTTACACACAGAATGAACTCCTGGGACCTGAGGAAGGATCTGAGGTGAAAGGATCAACACCAATTGCACCCTACAGACACACACTCACACTCGGTACCACGTTCCCTGGGTATCCTCCATCACTCCCCCTGACCTGACCCAGCCAGATCTATCCAGAGTTAAGCTCAGTAAGCTTCGGCCTCAGGGACATCCCTGTCCTTATTTCTCTGACCCACACCCTACTCATCTTCGGGTTTTAGGTACCACACCACCTTCTACAGGAAGTATCCTTGACTCCATCCTGCACCGCTGTGTTGGGTTCCCTTTCTCATGGCTGCTACAGTATTCCTGACGAAAGCAACTTAAGCCAGGGAGGTTTCATTTGGCCTTATGGTTGGAGGGTACCGTCGTGGAGGCAGGAGTGTGAGGCCACTGGGTCACACTCTCTCCACAGTCAGGAAATGGAGAGAAATGAACGCTGGTGCTCAGCTGTGTCCCATTCATAAGGACAAATGGATAACGGAGGTGCTTATTAGCATACCAAAGTGTCTGCTGTCCTCCCAGGCTCACTCAATGCCTGTGGCTCCTCTCAGCCCATCTCATCCCTCTCCACTCCTGCCCCTACCCTAAACTCCAGCTCCTGGACTTCCCTTCCCACAGCTTCCCATCCTATAAAACCCTGCTGGTTTGATCACACTCTCTCTTGGCGCTTGGTCCCCTCTCTTGGCCCATTCTCTCTGCTCTCTCTCTTATCTTCCCTTCCCTCGCCTCTCCTCTCATGACCCGGTTCAATCTGCTGGCCTTGTTTCGTCGACTCCTTTCTCTCCCCGCTCTGGACTGTTCCAGATGACTCTGTCTGTACTCTCCCTCATGTCTACAACAAAAATCTCTTTAACTGCACCTTGGAGCGTTCATGGTATCATTTCACGAGAGCTGACCTTCTTTTTGTATGCGGTCTGGCCCCCAGCCCATAAAATGGTATTGCCCATATTTATCTCCACACTTCAACTAACCCCATCTAGGAATTTCCTCCCAGACATACCCAGAGCTCTGTCTCCTGGATGATTCTAGATCCTGTCAAGTTAATAATGCTAACCATCAACATGAGCAAAGGTGCTTTGGGTTAGAAGAATCAGAAAAGTTAGGTAAAGGATCGCCTGATGGTTCAGGGACTAGTTTCTGTGTCTTTAAAAGTTAGGTAAGGGATCGCCTGATAGTTCAGGGACTGGTTTTTGTGTCTTTGCTCACACTCTGCTGCCGGCAGCACCTTGGCAGCTCTTTTGCCTTGTTAACAAACGCCCTGGCCTGTTTCAGCAGCCTCTCTCCCCACCCACAGCTCAGACCTTGATCTTCACCTCCATTAGTCCCACTTGGAAGGTATAGTCACTTTTGAATCAATCAGCTGCCATCGGAAGGGACAGAGCGCTTGAACATCCAAGCCAGCCCAGAGGGAGAACCGCCTTCTCTAGAACCAAGTGGTCCCTGAATAAACAGGATATGGAGATATGCCAACTGACCGTCCATCTTGACCACTCCCTCTTCGTGAGCCAGCTCCTCCACTAAGACCCTGATCGTCCTTGTCAGGTATTTTGTTTTAGCATCTGTACCTTGTTCACAAGACTGTTAGTCCTTCGGGAGCAAAGCCTTTGTCATCACATCTAGGCTTCAAATGGACCTTCCATGTGGCTGCTGTTCAATCAAGTATTGTTAGAGTAAATCACATTTTGTGTGTGTGCGTGCACACACATACACACACACAAATGTTCTTTTAAGCGTATTCAGGTACATGATGTGGCAAGATAAGGCCAAGTGCACATGTGTGTTCATACAAATAGAGGCCAGAGGTCAACCACAGATGTCATTCCTGAGGTGCTGTCTGACGTGGGTTTTCAGACAGTTTCTCACTGCCAGAAACTTGCTGATTGCATCCCAGTGAACCTAGGGATCCCCCTGTCTCTGTCTCTGGCATCAAGCCCTGGGGGTTTTTTTATATGGGCTCTGGTATTGAACTTAGGTCTTCATGATTGCAAAGCAAACACTTCACCGAATGATCTGTCTCTCCAGCCCTGAGTGACATTTTAAAAAGGAAATAAAAAGGAGTTGTTTACATACTTCCAAATTCCCAAAGGATCCTGTTACCCCACCCCCACACATGATTAATCCCTTCTCCAGTAAAGGAGGCTAATCACAGGCAACAAAAAGGCTCCCACGTGCTGGAACCTGATACATTCAGAACATTCTAGTCATTTTAAAGCTAAGTCCAATGTCCCCTGCATTTTTTGTGTATGAATGTGTACAGAATTATAAATAGAAATGGAAAAACAGTGAGACTGTGTGAACTCAGTTGGCAGGGGCCCTGGATCCAGACCCCCAAATATAGCCAGCTGACAGTTTACCACAGGCAGCTTTTTTTCTTGTTTTGAATTCAACTCAGCTCATCATTATTATACATTCTGAGCGACCATCCTGAATATTTGTTCAGTAGTACATTTTTTTCCACTTTTATTTTTTCCCCCAAGTGTGTGGCTTTTTCTTTAAAAAGAGACAAGGATCTCAGGCAGATAAATATATACTCTGGCAGTTGGCTATAATACAATTCTCTATAGGCAGTTCTGTCTCATGTTTGTGGGGTTGGTTTAAATTTGGAAGCTTCCGGAAGGCCTTAGTCCCATGCTCCTTTTCCCATAACTTAAGTCGGCGGCAGGAATCCTGAGAAGAGAGCGAGAAAGACAGAAAGGGAAACTCGGCCCGGAGGTTCTCAAGAGAGAAGGCTTTGGGGAATCTTTATGACCCATCTAGTGACCACCACAAATAGGCAGGCAGTTCCAGAACTTTCCCAGCATCTCCACACTGTTGTCCCACCTATGTTTCTTTCCTCTGCTTCCACTGCTCCAAACCCCACACAGCATCCCAGGGCTAGCCCCACTGCTGGATATGATGTGTCTGATTATAGTTGGTTCAGGCACTCCCCATTGTGCAGTGGCCCACACTGAAAATGTCAACCCTGTCTTGAGACTTTCCAGTGGTGTCGTGTCATTAATGAGGGGTTAGATTTCTAAGCTGGACCATACACATTTGTCTTGGTCTCCCTGTCGCTGCGATAGAAAACTGACAAACCAACTTAAGGGAGAAAGGGTTTTTTCTCTGACTCACAGGGCAGTCTGGGAAGCAGGATTTTGAAGCACCTGGTTCACATCACATCACAACAGGAAGCCGAGAGTGATGAATGCCCGCTACTGCTCAGTGCTCTTTCTGTATTTACGCAGGCCAGGATCTGGCAGAGTTTGGTGCCACCCTCAGTGGGCAGATCTTCCAACCTCAATTAGCATAACCAAGCTAATACTTAACAGAGCTTCCCAGAGACCTGTCATCCAAGCGATTCTAGATCCTGTCAAATTGACAATTAATACTGGCCAACCATAGTATCCATGTTGCCTAAATGAGCTAGTGATGCCCCTATGGGAGCCTTTAAAAAGGAATGGACCTGACTGAATTCATGACTTTTTTTCTCAGGGCCTCTTTCTTCCCATCACTGACTGACGCTTGGTGGATTCCAGGGATGAGCCACCACGAAATCAAAGGCCACACATTCCTGAGTATCTGCCATAGTCCCAGGTTGCCAATGTCTAGGTCTCCTCATAAGCAGGAAAGGAGTGCTGGAGAGATGGTTCAGTGGTTAAGAGCATCTTAACCAGAGGACTAGAGCTCAATTCCCAACACCCACATAGCAGCTCACAACTGTCTCTAACTCCCGTTCCAGGGGATCTGACACGCTCATACAGACATGCATGCAGACAAAACACCAGTGCACAAAAATAAAACTAAATAAAAATTTAAAATATGTTTAGAAAGTAGAAAAGGAAAGAGAAACTCCTATGACTTTTGAGTGTAGTCAGACTTTCTCTGTACCACCAACTCCCAAATAATGACACGCACTTCTTAAGTATGAAAACTTGTCCCACCTCCAATACCATTATCATCATCTCCAAGAGAGCCATGAAGGGACTCTACAAAAGTGTGGCTAGGGTTAAGGGCACCCATGCAGGGATAGTGACGGGTCAACCAGAAGAAACAAGGAAAAGCCCTTGCCACCCACATACCTGCAGTAGCCAAAAGGGAGGACAGGGCCTATCAGAGCTGTTAAGAGCTCTGCCAATAGGACGGAGCCACTAGGAGAGAGCTGGGAGAAGGGCAAGAAAGGGTTTCCTTCCTCTCACCCCTCCCACTTCCTGCTGGTGCCTCCCATTGGCCAAAAGCAACTGGAAGCCAGTTGCATTGAGTCAGTGAGGTCAGCTTCCCACAGCCAGAAGCCTGTGCGTAAGTAAGCCTGTGGAGCAGACCAGAGGAAATGGAAGGTATCCAACAATGATCTAGCATGCGCTTATTTCATGGCAGAGACCACACCAGGGAGTTTACACGGTGGTTTCCTGTCACCTTTGCCCCCATCCTGAGCCGTGGGCTACACAATCTCAGCTGCCCAACTCTGGCAAAATAAAGCCTTATTTTTCTAGAATTTTATTTCATTTCTATATTGAACCTTCACATTGGTGAGTGGCAGAAACTTTATCTCCATCCACATATTAAAAGTGTTTTGGTTTGGTTTGGTTTACGTTGTTTTGGATGGGACCAGGGAATTAAACTCAGTGCCTCCATCCAATGTGGTTTTGCCAGTGACAACATGAACGCTAAGTTTTCCCAGGGACTTCAGGTGGGTTCACCCGGCTTCCATGGGGTAGAGCCAACACTTGCTTTCATATCCACTTCAACACCAGCATCTCTCAAGGTGCCTTTGTTGTCATCTAGATTCTTGTCACTGGGTCAAAGTCATAATGGCCTGCCTTATTTCATGACCCCTCTAGACTGCCTTCTCTTCCAGACCTCTAAGGAATTCACTTGTCTGCTGCCCATAGTGTCATGAAGGTGGGAATGGTGCACGGGCCGATGGCCGTGGATATGGTCGAGGACACACAGGAATAGGGTAATGACTCAGGCTTTCAAAAAAAGAGCCAAGGGGGTACAGAAGAAGAAGGCTGCCAAGTGATGTGACTGGCCTTGAAGAAACTCATAAATAGGTTGGTGCCCTATGGGGTAAAAGCAATCAGAGTAGGAAAAAATAAACAAAACAAGAAAGCCTTTGATCTAGTCTCCATCCTGAGCCTCAGCCAAGGGAGTATAAAATAAAAGCAGCACCCGTCCCAGGGATTGGGTAAGAATGTTCCATGTGTGCCCTTAAGTAACTCAAGGGTGATTTATTGTGTCTCCATTTAACTGTCTGATCTGGGCCCTGCAGAAGCCAGAAGGAGCCTGATAAACATGACCCCCACAGTGGCTTTGCAAGAACCTCTATCACGGCTCAAGCATGTGGCCTTTAATCTAATGAGTGCATTCTTTTTCACACCAATCAGAAAGGATCAGAAACATTTTGTGTTCATATGGAATAGACAATAATATACATTCATAATTCTATCCTGGGTCTCTCTGGCTCTCTTAATCGCTGTCATAATACAGAGAGGGGAATCTGGATCAGAAGGGCCACAGAGTATCTTGTTGACTTGTTTCATTTGTTTGTTTTTTGTTTTGTTTTGTTTTGTTTTGTTTTTGAGACAGGGTCTCTCACTGTGCAGCCCAGGCTGGCCTGGATGTCTGTAAGTAGCCCCGGCGGACTTTAAACACAGACTGTCCTCCTGCTTACCCTCCCAAGTACTGGGATTACAGGTATGTGCCAACATATCACTGATCCATTGCACTGATGGATCTTTCAAATTTGCCAGGATGAGGAAACGGTATGTAGCCTGGAGGAATGAATAATGCATATATGCTCGTGAAGATTTAGAAAACAGTATATCAATAAAGTTCTGATGGGAGCAGTGGCCAGGAGCACGTTGGGGAGCTTCTCCAAAGAAAGTCATAATTATTACTTGTTATAGCTCCCACCACCAAGGAATCACGATGTCCACAGGCCTCCTGGACCCCACAGCTAGGAATATGATTCAAGGTGACACAGAAGGCTGCTAGCTTTGGGTGGCCCAGGGTATGACAGGGTCTGTAGCAGATTCAGGCTGCAGAGCAACCCTCCTGCTTGCACTGTGTAAATGAGCCAACCCTGTAGTAATGGAGGTATTAGTGGGACAGAGAATGCATACCTTTTGCCAAATAGCTCCTGCTGTGTTACTGGGCCTGATAGGAAGCAAAGAGTTATCCATGAAATGCCCCATGATCTGGTTATTTAGCCAGGTGATGGAAAGGAACAAGGGTCATTCCTGAGCTGAGAAAGATGCATCAGGAAAGTTGTTTGAACTGGTATCCACAAACCTGTATGTGATGGTAATGCCATCAGCGTGAATGGATCTTGTAGACAGAAGTTTCTATCCCTCTCAGTCTCACAGCCATTCAGTCCCAAATAAACACAGAAACTTATATTAATTATAAACTGTTTGGCCTATTGCTCAAGCTTATTACTAACTAGCTCTTACAACTTAAATTAATGTGACTTAGTACCTTTCTCAGTAAGGCATTCTCATTTTGCTTCCTCTGCATCTGGCTTGTGACTGCATCTCTGCCCTTTCTCTGTTCCCAGAGTTCTCCTAGTCTGGTTGCCCCACCTATACATCCTGCCTGGCTATTGGCCAATCAGGGTTTTATTTAAACCAATGCAAGTGACAAATCTTGATAGTGTACAAAAGCATTATCCCATAGCAGGGTCTAGAATTAGTGAGGATACAAACATCTGGGCATGTGCAGGAAAGAGTTTTGGGACTTAATTAGCCATGGTAAGAAGACCTATTGTAGATTGGAGCATTTCATGGGCTAGGGCCCCAGACTGCACAAAAGGAAGAAAGTGGGCTGGCACAGTGTTCATCTCTCTCTGCTTCCTGACTGTGGATGACACAGAGTGACCAACTGCCTTCCCCACCATGATGGACTATATCCTCCAACTGTGAATCAAAATAAACACTTCCTTCCCTTAAGTTGCTTTTCTCGGGCATTTTATTACCACCACGATGAAAGTAACTAATATGACATGACATGCCCACAGTTATGCCAGCATGCCTCCCTCATTGCATCATCTCTATGGCCATCCATTGGCGGGGAGAAGAGTGGGGAGTCACAGCAGACTGACTGAAGGATGAGGAAGATCCTGAATTTGATTTGCAAATAGGTTGGCTTTGCCTGTGGCTGCAAGCTGAAGCTGCAGGATAGTTGCCTTACAATAACACCCCTGGATGGGCCATTAATGACCCTAGGCTGTGTCCTAGGCATGCTCTCTCTCTCTCTCTCTCTCTCTCTCTCTCTCTCTCTCTCTCTCTNGTGTGTGTGTGTGTGTGTGTGTGTGTGTGTGTGTGTGTGTGTTATAGAAGGATGGAGACAGCAGGCAGCGGGTATGGGAAAGGGACATATTCATAGCTGGAGTATATGCAAATGGACACAGAGAACCTAGGTGTTTGTATCCTCTGTTAATAATCAGGAAGCATTAATCATGAAAGGCTATTAAATAACCAAGTAGGTAAAATAGCTCCCCCATTGCAGAATGAGCCCGGAAACTGGCATTAGAAACACACAGATGGCCGCAGAGGCAGAAACTTGGGTGGATTAACCACATCGCCCCCACTCACCAAGCTCATGCCATCTTTGTGGACTGAGAGCTTGCTGCTCTCCCACAAGGAACACAGTCGGGAGACTGAGGCTGAGGTTCCTTTGGTTCCCTGCAGCAACTTGCGAGTGGTCTAGCAGTGACTGAACTGCAGAGACTCCTGCTGCGGCAGGACTCTCCAAGCAGGCAGTCTGTGCTCTGCAGCTGCCTGCTGGGCTGACCATGTGTTAGTTCACAGGACCTGCATGGTAGTAGGGAGCTGATGCAATCATTTCTGCCCTTTGCCTTCAGCCCTTGGCAGGTGTCACACCAGCTTGGCTGTCTGGAGACGTTTACTGACCTCTTGGCCCTTCACAAATACTACTCGCCAGGGAACCAACCCCCTTGCAGCCTTCCCTCTGCTTCAGCACCTGGTTCTCAAAGGCCACGACATGAAACCATGGTCACGTGATCTGGGATTCCTTAGCAGTGACATCAAGAATGCCAGCTGTTACCAGGGTTCCATGGGGGCCATTGCTCAATCTTGTCCTAGAGACTAGCTCGCATTCTGGTGTGCAAACCCTGTGACCTGACAGCAGGGCCAGAGAGCAAATGAACTGTAGTTTAGATCTCAGACCCAGAGTATATGAGGCCCCCCCTTGTGGGTGCAAACGTGATGTCCGCTTCAAGAGAAGGAGGCAGCAGAGAGCCACAGGGAGAAGCCAGCTTTCTCATTTGACAACTTCCTCGCAGGAAATTCTGAGGATTCCGAGAATTCTAAATTTGAATCTGGCCTTTCGGGTGTCAAGGTAGGTGGATGGAACATTATGTAACAGAGTCTTCACTTGACTGATGACTTTCAAAGTGTTTATTTTAGACATTTAAACTCAGGCTGCAGAGATGGCTCAGTGGTTAAGAGTATGTACTGCTTTTCTAGAAGATCTGAGTTCAAACCCCAGCACCCACATCAGGCAGCTTGGAACTGCCTGTATGTAACTCAGCCGGAAGGGGATCTGACACTATTGACCTACACAAGCACCTGTACATGCTTACACACTTACACATAGATTTAAAAATAATAAAAATATATTTTAAAAACATTTAAATTCCTGAAAATATTAGGAGTGAGCCTCGGGATTCATTTCCTTCGGGTCTGTAGGATGTAGTGGTGGTTTCAAAATTGCTTCAGCTATCACTAGCCATCCTACAGAAAGAAGGGCTTCTACGAACCTTCCTGAGACCTTTTACGTCCTCTCACCAGGCATATAGACAGTGCAGGACTTAGATGTCACCCTGAGATGACTGAAGTGGCATCTAAAGTAAGCGACAAGTCAGATGGCCATGGAAGAGTCTTCCAATGATGAAGACAAATTCAAACTGTAAGCAGAAAATTCATTCCTCATACACATAATCAAGACTCTGAGGCAGGCAGAGCTCTGTGAGTTTGAGGCCAGCCTGGTCTACATACAGAGTAAGTTCCAGAACAACCAGGACTGATTCACAGAAAAAACTCTGTTGCAAAAGCCAAAAAACCAAAACAAACAAGCAAACCCACAAAAAAAACCAACCAAAACAAAAAACAAAAACCATTCAGAGATATGGGGGGAGGGGAATAAGAGTAGTTCAATGGCAGAGTACCTGGCATCTTCAAGTCTCTTGTTCCCGTCTCCAGACCCACCAAACAAAAGCCCACAACTTGTCCAACCTGCCAAGGCTATATAGCAAGATCCTATCTCAAAAACAAAAAGAAAGGCAGCCCTCGGGAGGTAGACGCAGGCAAATCTCCGTGAGTTTAAGGCCAGCATGGTCTACTGTAACATGAGGGCCAGCTGTGGAGATTTCCATCCCACCTAGTACCCACAGCCGGCAAGCCCCAAAGATAATCACACAGAGATCTCCATAAGTTATAAAACTGTTTGGACCATTGGCTCAGTCTTCTTATTAGCTCTTGTAGCTTATATTAACCCATTATTCT
>LOEQ01008714.1:0-13435 GCA_001685075.1 Bramus lutescens
GATATAATGGGCCAGGCAATGCTTAAATGAATACAATTTGTGTGTTGTTATTACGGGGTATAAGCTAGCCGTGCGGGAGCCAGGCGGGACGAAAAGCAGGCCTGCCTGCTCCCCTATCACTACACAAACAAGTGCCCAGGGTGGTTTCAAAGGTGACAGAAAAGTGGGAGTGGAGAAATGAAGATTGGCAAAGACACAAGAATCTCTACCGCACAAACTTCAGACCTGTGTCCAGGAAAGCAAATATTTCCCAAAGGGCCAGGCATCCTGGGAATTTCCTATGTGTGCATCCATGGACACCTGTGGACCCAGGTACATACAGATGCCATGTGTGTACATGCATATACATACGCATGTTTGCAAAGAGAACAGATAGCGCTAAACTAGCGTTACTTGGAAGGTCTGATTGAATGACTAAAGCCTGAAGCCAGGGAAGGGTGATGCAAAATGAGCAGTTTAAAGGCTGCCCTCAAATCTGAAGTTTTAGGAACAAACAATTACCAGATGTCTCTAGGGTAAATGCCAGTTTGCCTCTTCCACTCCTGTAGCTCCTGGGCAGGTCCTCAGTTTCTGGTAACATTGTATGTACCATAGCATCATAGAGCAGGTGGGTACATGTAGAAGTCCTTCCAGGACCCCAGAGCCTAAATAACAGGGGTAATTCACCCCGCATTCTAAAGAAGGCCCTCAAGAAGCTGAAGAATTTCTCCATTGGTTTAGTAAGCATGAGGGATGTCTTATGTCTCCCCACAGAAATGGCCACATCTCAGTCCTTGGATTTGCAAATGTGGTCATCTTGAGAAGTAGTATCCTTGCAGATGGATTAACTGAAAGACTTAAAGTAAGTTAATGGGATTTAACTCAAGTAAAGTGACATGCCATGACCATCTCTGCCAAGTCTACACTGTCAGCCAGTTAAGCACAACGTCCATCATTGCAAGTCTGTACTGTTATCCAGTAAGGCATCATGCCCATCACTTCCAAGTCTACACTAACAGCCAGTGAGGTACCATGCCCATCACTGTCAAGTCTACACTGTCAACCAGTAAGGTACCATGCCAATCACTACCAAATCTGTCCTGTTATCCAGTAAGGCATCATGCCTATCACTTCCAAGTCTACACTAACAGCCAGTGAGGTACCATGCCTGTCACTGTCAAGTCTACACTGTCAACCAGTAAGGTACCATGCCAATCACTACCAAATCTGTCCTGTTATCCAGGGAGGCACCATGCCCATCATTGCCAAGTCTGTACTGTTTTCCAGTAGGTATCATGACCATTGCTATTGAATCTATACTGCAATGCAGAAACAGAAACCATATAAAGAGTGCTAACCACCCAGCCTACTTGGCTTTTTCTTTTATTTGAGTGCCCATGCTAACATGGCAAGCATTTATCATTGAGCCATCTCTCTCCTTACCATGTCCAGATGTTGGTTGTTTGTTGTTTGTTTATTTTGTGTGGGTCTGAGGGAGCCGAATTTAGGCTCTCACTCTCTCATGGCAAGCAACTTCCCAATTGAATTATTCCCAAGCTCTCAATGCACTCTCCTTTTAATGGCAGGGGACAGGCTAAAATGATAAGCAGACCAAGTGTGCACTAAGATTAGCAAAGAAAATATACACAGCTATGTGTAGACACACACTGAAGGAAGAGTCTAAATAGATAATACTGCAGTTCATGAGATGCACAGTGGCAGTAATACCATCATAGAGGATGTTCCAGCAGATCCAGAATCCAAACATCCTAGACAAGGCTCTACATGCTGAGAACCAGAAGCTTTGACACTGGGGGCCTGGCTTCCTACTTCCATCCCTTTTGAGAGATTGTGGAAGACCTGAGAGAATGACTCGGCAATGGGCTTCTATATAAATTTTAAGAAATCAGTGCGATTTTTCCACCGGCCGATTTTAATGTAATTCTGTAACACATTAGACCAGTCTTCACTGTCTTTGAAATGTAGTGTGTTAGGAATGGTATGCGCAGGTTAAAAGATTCTGGTTGGGAACACCAGGATTTACATGAAATTATCAGGCAGACTTTGATAGGGGGCTGGACGGACTCAAAAGAGCAAGTCTCATACAAGCCTGTCTCATTCCCTTTCAAAGCACCTTGATCTCCAAGCAGTCATCTATTAATTATATTACAGATAAGGTAAATAAAAGCTCGCAACGTTCAGATCATAGCTCCTTTCTTCTGGTGCAGACTAAAGGTAGGGATGGCTGTGAAGTCTGTGGGCATGAGGGATAAGAAGGTGTGCCGCAACCAGGAGGCTGCGTTTATTTTGACACGTGATGGATAGATCTGAAGTTCAATGCCGGGGAGCTTCACTGAGAGAGCAGCAAAGAAGGCTGTGGGAAGGCCTGGGGGCTCAGCCCCTTCTGTCAGGGTTGTTGGGGTTTATATTTCAGTAGATCTGGTTTTAGAGAAGTTTTAGTTAGCTTCGGTGAAATAGAGAAGGCAACTCTGAGTTCCCATGATCTCCCTGACCCCTGCACACACCCACAGTTCTCCCTGTCGGTACCCCCACTGCAATGAGAAGTAATTCTTACCCACCCCTAGCTTGTAGGGGTGATGTGAAAGTAAATGCTACAGATGATATCCTGTGCCTTGACTCTGACCTTCTAGCTCTGGCTACCATAATCAAACACTCCAGGCATGGAAAATGATGGACAGCAACAATTCCACTTCTCAGAATTGTGAAGACTGAGCAGCCATAGTTCAAGGTGCCAGCAGATTTGGTGGCTGGTGAGGACCCTGATGTGTTTAAAGGTGTCTCTAAAACCTCGGATTGGTTACTCCCCAATCCAATAGTGATGGAAAATCTTTAAGATGTCATTAGGTAGGTAAATGAAGAATGTGTTTATTGTAAAATCTACCCGAACCCTCTCTTAAATGCTTCTCTTTATTTTTATATATTATTATTATTATTATTACATTTTGCTTTCTATTTATGGTCACCAGGCCTGAGCCAGGTACAACTCTTTTTTAACTTTTATTGATTATTTTCTATGAGTTTCACATCATGCACCCAACTCCTCTTCATCTCCCCATCCCTCCATTTCCACCTTTTGCCCTTGCAACCACCCCCAAAGAGAACAAAAAATAAAAATTAAACAAAATTAAAAAGAAAAAATGAAAAAAATCTTAACATGGACACTGTGGTGTGTCACTGTAATGTGTCACTGTGGTGTGTCACTGTGGGGTGTCACGGTGGTGGGTCACACGGTCTACCCTTTTGTCCAAACAGCTTTCCTTGCAAATGTTCATCGCAGTGGGTCCTTGATTTGGTTTGAGGACTCTGGCTTCTGCTATATCATCAATACGGGGTCCTTGCCTGGACTCCTCTCAGATATTCTACTGCTGTCCAGTGTCACGGAGATCCTGCCGCTTTGATTCCGCAGGACTGGCCCTTTATATGCTCCAGCAGTGCGTGGATGGGTAGATGTTGGGGAGGACCGACTCAAAGCCCTGGATCTGGGTCTGGGTGGTAGCTGGGTTAGTTGATCAACTTGCCCACTTTCCCACACATGCCCCACCAGGGCCAGCTCCTCCACTTTGCCCAGATGAGGGCTAGGACCAGCTCTGCCAGGTCAGACTTCAGGGTACTAATCAAATAAAGGTTCTTTCTTTACAAAGCATCCAGCCTGTGGCACTGTGCTACAGTAGAAAAACGTAGACTGAGGCCACCCTAATTTCTGACTACACACGGTACTAAAAACACCACCAGTCCTAGTTTAAAAATCACAAATCAACAAACAAACAAAGTCCTGAACTTGACTTCAACTGGAATGCAATACATTAAGCCCAAAGATAAGCACATACTGCTACAACGTATTTCTTTATTTCCTGTCTAGTCCTAAAATGCTCTGAGGTCCTTTACAGCAAAAACACATATACCAGAAAGTTCATAAATTATGTGAGTTCCTTGGCAATGAAAGCCGATGTTTACTATAAAGAGATCAGCTGAAACAGTACAAGAGCTAAAGAGCTGTATGTGTGAGAAGAGACCCCTCACCCCGACGGCCTCTGTTGGGGATAGAGGAGCCCAAGGCAGAGGTGAGACCCCCCCTTTAGCAGGAAGACCTTCAGGGTATCCCAAATGCATCTCCATCTAAATTCTCCAGTGTGCATAGTCTAAAACGAATACCCCGGAACTGCAGAGGGTGAAAGCATCTTGAGAGAGGAGCTTTAAAGGGAGAACTGAGCTAAAATGGGGGACTTAGGGTGGCTATGAGTCAATGATGGTTGGTGTCCTCATCAGAAAGGGCATCGCTATCTACGGAGTGCTTTGTATCCTCTTACCTTTCCAGTGCTGAGATTTTTGTCTGGCTTGAACCTGTGTAGACTTTGTACATTCTGCCAGTGTCTATGAGTAGGGGGAAAAATTAAGTAAAAAACTGTTTCCAGAAAGAAATTCTTATCAAGGCTCTGTCTGGCCAGGTTAATGCTCATTTCAGAAAGGAAAGGGTTATCTCCAAGTTAAAAGGGGATGAGTGCTGGACCAAGGCTTTTGAACAGTGCCTTGCAGACTGTCTCAGTAAGGTGAGTTTAATGACAAGAGTAAGGAGAGGTTCCAGAACCTACCTGGGAATGGGAAGCATGGACTTTGAAGACTAGAAGAAGTGAGAGACTCCCTGTCTTCCAGCTACGAGAATCAGGTCTCTCTGTGTAGTCTAGAAGAGAGGTCCTGACTGTGTCTGGTGACACAGAGTTGTTACCCAGATACTAGGGAGCACCCTTGGGCTGGGCATGGTAGCACACACCTGTGATCCCAGCACTTGGAAGTCTGAGGCAGAGGATTGCATTGAGTTTGAGGCCAGCTTGGACTACCTATTAAGTCTCTGCTGGCCTAGCTTATAGTGAGAGACCTTGTGCCAAAGCAAAAAGTCCAGTTTGGGCCATTTAACAAGACCCTGTCTCAAAATTAAAACTATGAGAAGGGTTCGGTATGTAGCTCAGTGGTAGAATATTTGTCTTGTCTGGGTGCCCAATGCCCTGGGTTCAACTCACAGAAAAATAAAAGGTTCCTTTCTCCAAGCCAACTAACCAATATGCCTGAATGTGTGACTGAAATCTGGATCCAGCTATCTGCAGGATCTGAGGAAGGCAGTGTCTCCCTCTGACCTCCATCACCTTCTGACAGGTATCAAAATCTCAGTCAAATGGTTACCAGGGAAACACAGTTGTGCCAAAACCCTAGTCCTGCATCTACCCCTAAGCCCCAGCAAGACACTCCAGAGTGAGAGACGAGGTCATAGAGGAACCATTCCAGCTCTGTCTAAGAGTGGAAGGCTGCAGCTTGGGTATGGTTTCATGAGGAATGGGGCCATGACTCTCAGATCAACGCCCTGCTGCAGAGCTGGGCTTCAGCTGGCTTCTCATTCCCTTTACATTCATCCCTAACAAAACCACAGTGATAAGCCAGCAACAATTATTCATTTGTAGCTACAGAATACCCAATCCCACATAAATTTGCTTAGCTAGCTAATAATCCTGACCTTTTCATTAGGAAGAAAAGAGGAAGCTAAATGAATTCTGGGTGGCTGCAGTGGACACAGACGGAGGCAGCTTTGCCATCTTCAGGCACTCTGTTATCAATGCCACGACACTTTCGATTGAAAAATCAATTTTCCTCTTCACTCCTTTTAACCTCTTGCGCCATCTTCTTCCCTTGCCTGGATCCGGATAACATAACTCACCATGAAAGCCAGACAGAAACAGCCTTGGGCATGTCCACAGGAAACGTAAGTCCATCTGAGCTCAGGAGGGCTTTTTTCCTCCCACTCAGGCTGCCTTACCCAAAAGGCACCTTTCAGCTTCTCCTTATTAATCCTCACAGGTCCTGGGGGAAAGTGAAGCCAAGTATTTTCTGTTAATAATGTGCGTGGGCGGGCAGGCGGGAGCCGGACAGGCAGTGCGGGAAGAAAGGAACATGGACCGATAAGCTAGGCACCACAACTGCCTGAGTACATGCATGTCAAGGTGTCCGGTGCTCTCTGGCTGCTTGGCCATGAGCTCTGAACCACAAATGCACATGTTCATGATGACACCAGGACCTGAGCACAGCGCTCCATCCAAGTGGAGCATTGCTTTGCTCATCAGTCGCTGACGTGAGATTTGAGGACATCATAGTCCAATGCAGTAATGCTGTCTTCAGAGCTTGGGACCCTGAGTATGGAGCCACGAGTTTGAACTCCTTTGATGGCTTAGGGCTGCTAGCTATGGAGACACACCTGTGCATGCTCTTAATGGCTCATGCTCTTTGCGCCTCTCCAAAGTGTTGCCAGAAAGAATACAGTTGTAGCTTCACAAGAGCTGCCTAGGCCCTCGGCACCCCATTGTCCTCTCCTGTAAATGGGAATCAATGGCATCTGACTCCCAGAGCTGCAGTGACAGAATGTACGGGAACTTTCCTGCTGCCTAGGGACTGAGTTTGTAAGGATCGATGAGGTCCTCGGTCACTTCAAGCCCTGCTCAGAAACAGTACACCAACTAAGAGAGCAAATACCTGTATTACACAGATCTGGAGGCCAAGGTCTCAGAACCTGTACCAGCAATGTCTAGTGAGAGGCTATTTGTGGTTGCTATCCAGCTGGCATCTGGCTATATCACTGTCAAGGTCTGGTGAGAAGCTACTTGTAACTGCTATCTGGCTGGCCATGTGGCTATGTCACTGAAGGGCCAGACAGCTTCTTTACTCTTGGGACCCTAATTACATCCAAGAGGGCCCCAGCCTAGTGATCCTGTCATGTCCCTCAGACCTCAGCAAGAGTGCCCGTCTGTTATGGTACTTCCGCACGGGGCTACACTGTGTGTAATGAATAAAAGATTGTGTTGTGGATCAGGCTGATTTCTCTCCCATTTAAAGAATGGGTAAGTCTCTTTCTTAAAAGCCATGGTAAAATATGTGATGTTTCCTTTAAGACACAGCTGCTGGCAGCTTGCCATCATGGGAACTAGGTGATGGGATTTGCACTGTTAAATGTTACCCCACTCCACCCTGACTTCCTGGGCCACCCAGCATCCACACTGCAGGAAGAGTTTGTGGCTCTCTAATAGAGCATGTAGGAGCAGGAGGTAAGTGGGTTGGACCAGGGTGGTGGGACTGGGAAAGCTATTGGGGCTAGAGTGCTGACAGGAACAGAGACGAGAGGAGTTGGATGCTGGCTCCAAACTGTCAGTCTGCTCAGCTGAAGGTAGGCTGACCCTCTGATCACACTGGAAGGCAAGCTGGCCTTAGCACAGATTTAATGAAGGAAATCAAGGTTTCTGGTGGAATTGCCAGGCTGGAAAAGCCCATTCATGAGCCGGACAAGGACACGAGGCCAGTGCAAAGTCCCAGGCTACAGGGTCGTGATCACTGATGCTGTCCAGGATCCTCTAGGTGGATGAACTGGTGTAGGGAGTGAGCAACGAGGTCTGAGCAGGTGTCCTTGAACCTTCCAGAAGAGTAGGCAGGAGAGGAGGCAGCTGAGGATCAGGCAGGCATGGACACTAATCCTGCTACAGGTAGGGCTGCCTGGACTGGTTTCCCTCTTGTGAGAACAAGGGAGATCCGTAGAGAAACTGCCTGGTAAAAAACGGAACAAGATGCTGCTGGCTCTATAGGCACAAGGGCTTGTGTAAGGGAAGCTCAGAGGAGGGGGACCAATTTGTCCTGGAAGGAAAACTAGGAATGGATGGAGTTGAAGAAGTAGACTTGATGCCCAAGAAGCTGTCTGAGAATGCTCTAAATAAAGAGAAGTTTGGCCCAGGTCGACCACTGCTTTGACCAGGATGGAATTCTGGGCTTATCAGTCACGGAGGGGAGATGTTGAGACATCATAGGCTGAGGTCTTAGAAAGAGCAAAGAATAGAAGGGCAGAAAAGGAAAGCCATGTGTCAAAAGCCAAGTCTAAAAGGCGGTGGCAGAACAAAGGACCCCAGATGAAGGCAAGGCCTGGCCTTGTCACAGGGATGGGAGGGACCGGTTACTGCATTTGGAAGATGGAGTGTTTCTCAGTTGACTAGTCATTGGCTAAGAGTGAAATCCTGAAGTGTTGACAGGAGGCTGCTTGTTCATTCCCAGCCACTTAGACTAAAATAATCACTCAGAAACTGTATTAATTACAATACTGTTTGACCAATAACTTAAGCATATCGCTAGCTAGCTCTTACATCTTCGGTTAACCCATTTCTATTATTTGATATTTTACTACTAGGTTCGTGACCTCCTGGCAAGGTTCCAACTGGCAGCTCACATCTTTTCTCTCTGGTGGCTCCCTGGCGGCTTCCTGACTCCATCTTTTCTCTCTATATATTTATCTCTTTCAGCCTGGCTTTACTCTGTTAAGCCATTGGCTGAAAGCAGCTTTTTTATTAACCAATGAACACAACACATACACAGAAGGACTTCCCACATCATGGGAGGTGTGAGAAGTGGGTGTGTTAATGGAAGAGATCTTGGAGTGTCCCCTGGCATCGGAGATGGCTCCTATTAGGTAGACCAGTACATGTCTCTTCATGCTCCACACAGGTCTGCAGGGAGAATGCCAGTGTTTCCAGGTATATGGAGACTCATGGTACTTGACTCCTGCATAGAATTCCAGATGTGTCTACCTTAACCAGCCTTTAAGAATCTGGAGGGGTGGACACCGACTGTCAGATTGCAGAGGACATGCTCACCTCACCCCTCCGCCTTGCCCTCTCCCTCCTGTGCTCACTCATGTGGCCAGAGACTTCTGGTGGCCTCAGAGTCTGAGAGACCAGGATTCTGACATTTCTGGGATATGGAATGACATGAGCACTGTCTAGGATCGAGTCTGGGCCAGTTGGAGCAAAGGAAGTACCTCCAGCTGGCTTGTGGGAGGTTTCACTGCTCATTAAAACTAACGTCGTTATGGAAGAGATGACGTAACTGTGAATTGCCCCCACAGATGTGTGTGTTTGAACCTTAGCTTTCCATCTGATGGCGCTATCATGGCGTGTTAGGGAGCCTTTGGGAGGTGGCCTGGCGGAAGGAAGTGAGTCCTGCAGGGTGCTCCTTAAGGATTTCTAGCCTTACTTCCTGTTCTCTCTGTGTGTCATTCTGTTTGTCTGTCTGTCTCTCTGTGTCTATGTGTTTTTCTTCATGTGTGTGCCTCTCTCTGTCTGTCTCTCTCCCTCCCTACCTTCTTCTCCCCCTCTATCTCTATGCTTATAAGTTCTCCAAGATACGAGCAGCTGCCACACACTCTGGCATCCTCGTTCACCCTCAAAACTACAACTAAAAAGTTGTTCTTGTTGGAGGTATTTTTGTTGTGTCAATGAAAAAGGTAATCTGGTGGTTAAGATGACAACTGTGTGGTCCCTGGGGCTGTGGGACATCCTTCCTGGGACCTTGAGGAGAAGCAACAGGCACCAACTTCCTCCTCCCTCCAGGTTACTTTTTCACAGAACAATCCATGATATCACAACTGCTCCCTGAGCTGGAAACAGCAGCCTTTAGAGACTGCACTGTGGGATAAAATAGCACAGCATGTCAGTCATCTCCAGGAGTCATTTCCCACTGCAGCAGGAAGTAGGCTACGTGCTAGCATTACCGCTCACAGAGGTACGGTCACCATGTCCACTACGACCAGAGGAGAGTACAGACACGGTTGGTCACAACCAACATTGAAAGTGACAGGAGTGTAAATTAGAAACCACAGGAGCATGTATTTTATGCATGTATATGAAGTTTTTCCTCAGTCACATTTGTCCCTTTTGTGAACACACATGTATGTGCGTGCTGTGTGTCTATTTCCTTCATGCACAGTCTACCCTGTTTTATACTTCTGAAAAGGGCGATTATGCTTGAAGTGATTACACTAAGTTATTTTACCCCAGTGTAATGACCCCCCTGGGGACTTGAGTGACTCACCCCAGTTTCCCTAGTGTGTTTCCAGTAGATTCAACAGCAGCACCTGAGCTCCATGCCAGCCCCCCATGTAGCTGAGTTTTATGACTATTGAGTGTGAAACGTTCTGTCATGATGGTGGCTATTAGAATCCTTCACAGATGAACATCCAGGGGTGACCCTTGGAGAAGGAACAAGGCAAGTGCGAGGCCATTGTGTTAGTCAGGGTTCCCTACAGGAACTGAATCGATGAAATCCAAATATATTACAAAGGGCACGTATTACATTGACTTCAGGGATCTGGTCTGGACAGCTGAACAATGGCTGTCTTCGCGCCAGTGAGGCTGGGAAGTGGTAGCTGCTCAGCCTAGGTGGCTGGATGTATCAGCATCCCAATCTCGTACTGACAGCCTGGGGGACTGCTGGCGTCCTCTGCAGCCCATGTGAGAAGCAGGAAAAATGAGTTCTCATGTCAGAGGAGGATGACAGCATCACGTGGTGACAGAGTAGATGAACGCACCAACAAGGTGTGAAAGAGTCAGATCAAGGGCAGGCCAAGGTCAATTGCTCTCCAGTCTTCCCATCTGGGCTTCCAGAAAATGCTGGTCATATTGGGGGAAGGAGCTCGATACCTCAGATAATTCTTTCTAAAATTGCCTCCACAGACCCTCCCAGAGTTGTGTCTCTTGCTTGATCCCAGATCCAATTAAGTTTACTACTAAGGTCAAACACCACACATGTTGCATTTTAAAAATGGTAATCACCCTTAAGAGGGCCTCTGCATGGTTTCCATAGTGACAATGTGCACTCTGCCTATTCCAATACTGAAGAAATGGAAGGAGCCATCTATCATTCCAAAAACCCATTTCATAGTCAAAACATTGATTCTTGTCATTTGATTTTGTTTTCAAGACAGAGTTTCTCTGTGTAACAGCCCTAACTGTCCTGGAACTCACTTTGTAGATCAGGCTGGCCTCCAACTTACAGCTATCTTCCTGCCTCTGCCTCCCAAAGAGCTGGGATTAAAGGTGTACACCACAACCACCTAGGCTTTTTTAATGAAAATTTTAAATGTTTTTGTAAATATTTATCCTGTGTGTAAGTGTTTTGTTTGTGTGTATGTATTGGCACCATGTGTATTCATTCAGAAGCCAGCAGACATCAGAAGATGTATGAGATCCCCTGGAATTGTAAGTATAGGTGATTGTGAGCCACCATGTGCATGCTGGGAACTGAACCTGGGTCCTCTGTGGGAGCAGAAAGCACTCTTAACTGCTGAGCCATCTCTCCAGCTGAAGTTTACACAGGAATGTCATAAGGACTGCTTTTCCTGAGGAAACTGGCCTGACATCTAGAGCTGAAGGATGGAGAGCAGTGAAGTCCTTGCCTCTGTTATTGTGAGGCCTTGGGGCCTCTGTGCCCCACAGGACACGCAGGTGGTGGCGGAGGTGTTGATTCCCAGGATGTATATCTGCAGGGTTGTCTCCATTTAGCTGTGGTGGATTTGGGGCACTGATGGCACTTGGATTTGAAGTTCTTCACTTTTCATCCACCCGAGATCTCACAGAGGCAGCTCAGTCAATGAGAGTTCATGTACATATTCATAAGCACACGTACACACACACACAGACACTCATGCAGACTCACATACACTCACGTGACATATACACACAAACACACATACATCCACACACATGCACATGCACTCACACAGGCACATATACACATACCTCATATACTCACACCACACACAAATACACATGCATCCACACACATGCACATGTACTCACACAGGCACATATACACATACCTCATATACTCACACCACACACAAACACACATGCATCCACACACATGCACATGCACTCACACACACATATACACATACCACATACACACACACACATACACACACACCAAGAATCGTGTTATATTTCATGGTATTCTAGATATAAACCCAGATCTTAGAAAGAGCTAGTTTCATTAATTTTATAATGAGAAATGAAAATTATTTCTCAAATAACCATACTGTCACATTTTTTTAATTGTAAAGCTTTCTTTGTCGTTAAGAAATGTTAGACATTCATAGCAATCCAAAGCAGCAGCATTGAGCAACATCTCGCTGTCTCACAGAAAGTAGGATCCACAGCTCTCCCTTTCTCTCTGATGACTCTCACAGCATATTTGGCAAACAGAAGTGTGGCTTCAAGTCCGTATCCCAGGTTCTGGATTAAGTCACACACATGGTCAGCTTTGGCATCACAATGGAAGCATATTTGTGTTGTAGCCATTTGTAACCTTTAACATCTCTCTATTGTGGGAATGTCCACGCTCCTCCCTCCTAGCTGTCAGGAGCACACAGTACCTCATCATTGCTGAGTCACCAGAGTGCAGGAGAGGAGCATGGTGGGAGGCACTGGGGTATCTTCTCTTCATAGGTGATCTGGTGTCTTTGGCCATGCAGCACTATCTTTAGAATTTAAATTTCTTCCTTTGTGGGAAGCTAAACCATTTCTTGGTCACAATCAGGGTAAATATGTCTTACATTCAGCTGTGCTGATATTTCTCCCACCTCTTCAGAGGTTGTTGAACATAGTGTATCTCCATTGCGTGTAATTGCCATATGGTAACTGTGGGGGAGGCAAACCCCTCAGAAAATTCAAGCTTTCACCTGGGCCCCTGAGCCCCTGGGGCTCTAGAAGTTTCTTCTGCTCTAGTGTATTATAGCCTCTGCTTGGTTTCCTACCTATTCTAAAGTCCTTCTGAGACCCTGTTCAGAAAATGCTGTACCAGGATAGCCCGGGGACCTCTTGAAAATGCTTCTGTTTTCTTCCCATCCCATATGGAAGCAAGATGACGCTTTCATCTCTTTCTGTCACTGATGCCATTGGAAACTGTAATGGAATAGAGCAACGGGATAAAGTGGAACCCACAACTGAGTTATTTCAGTAAACAAAGCTCTCCTAGTGGAAGCGATCATGGGACTTAAATTCTGATACTCTAGACTGTACAGAAGCCAAGGCGTTTCACTGACATTCAAGACCTAAGAGGGGAAGAAGAATGGTCCCATGGCCCAGCTGCCTCATGATGAGTGAAACACCAAATCCAAAAGGTCAGGAGTAGCCTGTGGGACAGGATTTGTGTTAACAGGGGGCACCCATTCTCTCTTAAACTCTGTAGTATATTGACAAGGGGAATACAGACAACAATACATCAAGGAAGGACTGAGCATTTCCATACAGAGATGTCTTCAGCTCAAGAGGCTCCACAGATTTCTGGACAATGGCTGCCCATGTGCAGATAAAGACTACTTGTGACCAATCTTTCAGCACAGGGATTAAGGGAGCTCTCTGACCCAGCCAAGCAACTTGGGGTATCTGTCAGATCTTCTTGCTGTAATCAAAGACCTAAGAATCTTAATAGGAGACAGGTATATTCTGACTCATATACTCGGCTCACAGTTTCAGAGGGTTCAGCCCACTACTGGCTAGAAAGGAGGACATGCTGGGACAGAGGCACTAAGTCAAAAAGCAAAAAAAAAAAAAAGCAAAGGCAAGAAATGCCCCTTATATAC
>LOEQ01008715.1:80852-103367 GCA_001685075.1 Bramus lutescens
TGGAGCAAAGAGAACAGGAGTATTCTGGGAAGCAGGAAGCTCCCTCCGCATTCCAACCCAGATCACCGGGAAGCAAGATGTAACCTGCCCGGTTGAAAGGTACCAAGCCATGTGACTAACATAGATAATAATAATGCATTAATATAAGCTACAAGAGCTAATGAGAAGACTGAGCTAATGGGCCAATCAGTTTATAACCTAATGTAAACTCTCTGTGTGATTTTCTTTGGGACTTGCTGGCTGTGGGGAACAGGGCAGGACATAAACCCCAACAAGCAGGCCCTCTTGTTACAACTAAGTACCCGCATAAAGAATTTGGAGAAATTTCATACCAGTGACTTAACAGCAGACCTGGGAGTACTAGAACAAAAAGAAGCAAACACCAAATTGGAGTAGACAAAAGGAAACAATCAAACTGAAGGCTGAAGGCTGGAATCTATAAAATAGGAACAAAGAGAGCAATACAAAAAAAATCAATGAAATGGTGAGTTGGTTCTATAAAAAACTAAACAAGATAAACAAACCCTTATACAAACCAACTAATGGTAGAGAAAGAATATTCAAATTAACGAAATCAGAAGAAAATTTGGTACATTTACACAATAGAGTATTACTTGGGTGCTAAAAGCAATGACATAAGGAAATTTGAAGGCCAATGGATAGGACTAGAAAAAAAATCATGCTGAGTGAGATAACCCAGACACAGAAAGACAAGCATGTTATATACCCACTTATAAGTGGATATTGTCTGTAAAGTAAAGGATAATCATGCTTCTACTTTCAGACCCAGAGAGGCTAGGTATCAAGAAGGGCTTGGGGGAGGGGGGATATTGGATCTCCCGAGGAGTGGGAAATGGGATATATTTCATACGTGGATGCTGGGCAGAGGACAATGGGAACATGAGGGATCAGGTTGAGGGCTAGAGTGCGAGAGTACTGAGAGGGGCAACTGGAAAAGCAGGACATTTCATGAGGAAGTAGAATCTTAGTGCAAGGGAAATTCCCAGGAACCTAAAAGGATGACCCCAAAGAAGTCTCCTGGCAATAAGAGATAAATAACATGAACTGGCCATCTCCTGTGATGTGGCAAGACTTCCAGTGGAGGTATTGGGACACAAATCCAGCCTTATAACCTTCAACCTACAGACTGTCCTGCCTATGAGATGTGCTAGGATAAGGATGGCACAGAAATTATGGGAGTGGCCAACAAATGACTAGTTCAACTTGGGACTCACGTCAGGAGAGTGACCCCACCCCTAATATGCCTGGAGCACTAGGACCCAGAGGCTGGATGGCACAGAGACCTAGGATTGAAACAAAAACTACTGGGAAAAAGAAAAAAAACTGTCAATATAATGATGTCTAACTACATTCTGCTATACTTATAGATTGGTGCCTACCCCCAACTGTCATCAGAGACACGTTATCACCCATTAACTGATGGACACAGATGCAGAGACCCACAGTCAAGCATGAGTCTGAACTCGGGAAGTTCTGTGGAAAGGTGAAGGATGGATTGTAGGAGATAAAAGGGTCAAGGACATCATGAGAAGACCCACAGAATAAACTAACCTGGGTTTATAGCAGATTACAGAGACTGAACCCATAACCAGTGAGCCTACTTGGGACTGAGCTAGACCCTCTGCATATATGTGACAGCTGTATAGCTGGGTCTTCTTGTGGTACTCATAACAGTGGGAGCAGGAGTTGTCTCTTTTACTGGCTTTTGGGACCCAATTCCTCATATTGGATTGCCTTGTCCAGTCTTAATACAAGGGGAGGTGATTAGTCTTACTGTGTCTTGATATGCCATGTTTTACTGCTATCAAAGGGAGGCCTGCCCTTTTCTGAGTAGAAACAGAGGAGGAGTGGATGGGGAAGAGACATAGGGGAGTTTGGGAGCTGTAGTATGGGGGAGTGGGTCCTTTGTTTCTCCCCAGCTCCCGGCTACCTGGGTGCCCGACTAGCTTATAACCAAAATAACCACATCAAAATTGTATTAATTAAATTACTGCCTGGCCCATTAGCTCTAGCCTCTTATTTGCTAACTCTCACAACTTGATTAACCCATTTCTATTAAATCTGTGTATCACCATGTGACTGTGGCTTACNATTAAATTACTGCCTGGCCCATTAGCTCTAGCCTCTTATTTGCTAACTCTCACAACTTGATTAACCCATTTCTATTAAATCTGTGTATCACCATGTGACTGTGGCTTACCGGCAAGATTCTAGCCTACATCCGTCTCAGGCCAGAGATTCATGGCGTCTGCCACACTGCCTTCTTCCCAGCATTCGGTTCTATCTACTCTGCCCAACTAAGGGCTGCCCTATCAAAAGGACAAGACAGATTCTTTATTCAACCAATGAAAGCGACACATAGAAAGAAGACCCTCCTACACCAGGGAGCAAGGGCTAATAAGAGAGGAGGGAGGGCAAACTGAGGTAGGGAATAAATTAATTAATTAAAAAGAGTTTGAAGGGACACTAGCCTACTCAATCATGTGACTCTGCCAGGCCTTTTCTTCTCCCCCATTCCCTCTTCTTTACTACAAACCATTAGATTATATTCCTAAAGTTAGCCACTGAGGTCTATTCTCTTCCTTGGGCACTTTCTCCTCTTGAGACTAACTAACGAAGTCCAGTGATCAAAAGCCCACTTTCACCTAATTAACATGCTTAATTAAAATTAAGCACCTCATCCTAACATGGGGTTTCCCCTTTTACCTTTATAAACCCCCATTTGCCTATGTGCCACATCTGTCTCCCTCTATCCAGATGCAGTCTTTTGTCCCTCTGGGACAAATATCCCTGCCCCTTTCCTCTTGCCCCCTTCCCTTTCTCCCTGATCCCCTACCTTCAGTACCACAGCATCCTAGTCCATTCTAACACAGACCTTCCCTTCTTCTCCTCTTAAAAATTACACCTGAAAGGTCATTTGCTGATGTTTTCTGCCCAAGTCAGAAAGCCGTCACTCTATCTTTTCTTCTCTGATTAATAAAGGATCTCTCTATGAAAAACAGGTGTTTGGGTGTGGGAGTGTGGGAGGGAGGCCCTGATTTGCAGGGTCCCTTTCAGAGTTGTCATGGTGTCTCTTCATGGCTATGCAACAGCGACTAAGATACTCATGGTCCTCCTGCTCCAGCTTCTTGAGTTCCGGGAATTAAAAGTGTATACTATCAGATTCAGTTTAACTTCAATTTAACTTCACATTCTAAACCTCACAATGTGTCTCTCATGGTATCTACTCACCTAGACCTATACATATTTGGAAATTTTGGGAAATAGTCTGGCTAAAGTTGTACAATAAATTTATTACAGCATCTATGCTCATTTGTCACCCCCTCCCCAAGTTATTTAGGCACTTATAACTATAAGTTATAACTATATATGCTCCTAGAGGGCAGGAATGTTTCCCACGTGACCTGATTCATTATAAGCGATCATATAATATTGACAAATGAGGAATAAGTGAATGAAAGAACAGAAAGCATTATCTAAATCAACAGGAAATTTACTATCAATAATAAATAGTTGGTCATAAGCAAGGCAGTAGACAGAAAGAATCTTCTAAATTTCTCCAAAGTAAAAAAAAAATAGCCTACATCCGAATCATTTTAGAATTAGGAGAAACAATTGAAACCTCCCAAGGTTTTGTCATGTATGCATAGATCTTTTAGACTTTAAAATCATTTTTATAGAGGTTACATAATTTGATAGATTGTTACTTATTTAAATATAAAATGGGTCATCACTTTTCTGGACATATATTACAAAAATATTCTTTCAGAAATGTTGTAATTAAATTTTAAAAACAAAAAGTTTATTTTCTAATGTCCAGTTAACTGGTTATCAACTAAATTGCCAATTAAGTAAGGGTATTAATTGGTTAATTACAAAATATTTGTTTAGCCCTTTAAGTTTTGAAATCACTCTTTAAGATACCTTAGTATAAAAACAACTGATGAAAAATATTATCCTGTGTCTATTTGTTCTATTTGTCACAATGTCACTTGAAATTAATTTAAAAAGTTCTTGGTTTTGATATCATTTGCCCTGTTTTAAGCCCCAAAGCATCATTATCATGATTATTGCATACTTTATTTTAAATCACTAACAACTGCATTTTCAACAATATATACCCACTTGTAATCATATCCTTAACAGTTTGCAGAAAAAAGTTTGGAGAAAACAGTCTCCAGTCTTCTGTACAACTAATATTTTTTTAGAAAATCTTTAGGAATAGCTATCCAAATTAAACTTACTTTGATCATCTTCATGGGAGCAGAATCAACAATTACAGGTAAAATAAATGCACATACTTTTCCACTAATAGTCACTGTATATATACATATATATTATACACACATATACATATATATAATTATTATTTTCTGCTGTATACTTGTATACTCACTATGTCCCCTTGAAAACAACAAGGAGCCAGAGAAGGTGGTACATATCTGTATTCCCATAAATGTAGAGGCTGCAAAAGCAGGATCAGAAGTTTCAAGCCAGCCTGTGCTACATGGTGAGATCTAAACCAACCCTGGGTTACTAGGGGTTACTACTTAGACTTGGCCTTGTTTTTGAAAACAAACCAAAAAATTAAATAAAAACATAGTTTACACTTCCTTCATTGCTTTACTTTTCTTGATATCTGGAAACAACTTTTACAGATATTACATTCACATATGTAAAATTTAAATTTACTCTGAACAGACTATGACTTTGGAAAATATAGTATAATTTTTGGATGGAATTATTTGTTTTCTTATTTTGTTTCATTTTTTCTTTTCTTTTCCTTTTCTTGTTTTCTTTTGCTTTTGAGACTGTCTTCCATTATGTGCTCTGGCTGACCTGGAATGCACTATGTATACCAGACTAGCCTTGAGCATACATACAGTTTTGCCTCCTGCCTCCTGAGTACAGGGATTAAAAGTCCCATGCCACTACGCCTGACCTATTTTTCTATTTTTATTCAACAAATATATATAATAGCTAAACAAAAGTCCTTCAAAAGCCTGGGAAAGCTTTTTGAAATTCTTAACAAGTAAACTTATTTTCTAAAAGTCTTGTTCATGTGACTTCAAGTAACGAGAGAAAGCCAAATTCCCATAGCCAAAAACTGTGACATCTATGTGTGTGCATTTTAAGGCAGTCATTTTCATTCTAATATCTAGACAAAAACATTTAACTTGAGACATGCCAAATATCCCTGTAAGACTAAACAGCTAACAAATTGCAAACCCAGAACTTTAACTCAGGATTATAACCAGTTAAAAAATTAGAAAGTTTTTATTGCCTTCATTATGCTGTAATGCTTCACAATCTATGATTACTATACAAGAGTTTAAATATTTAGAATCAATTTCACAGAAGCATATCAATTCCTTTCCAGGTGTTTTGCATTAACCTTATGCACAGTCATCTTTTATTCATTATTTGATTCAACAAATATTTATCAAGCACCTAATATATACCAGTCCCTCCTCAAGGAGCTATATTGTGGCAAGCCAAAGTCTCCATTCTTACTGGCTTCTAGTAGAAAAGGTAGAAATAATACAGAAACATAAAATTATAATATGGTACAAGGTAACTAAAAAAAAGAAGTCACAATTTAGGTGTGTTGAGTGTTATGTGTGGTCAAATTAGGATCTATAAATAAACAGGAATGATTGAGATGCTTACAAATATCACCGTTTTGGATAAAGACCTAAAATAATTGAATATTTTTAACTGTACTCAGTTGTTTTAAAAACAGATATTAATTGGCATTGCTATGAAATAATCATTGATAGTCATTGGGAAAAAAAGAAGTTTGAATATTGAAGAAATTACCTTTGCAACTTGTGTTGCCCTGTCAGAAGACTGTCTCCAATACTATCTTAGATCATATTTAACAGTGCAAACTCTGACCCTCTGAGGATAGAGATCTTTAAACCCAGGGCCTCACACATGCTACACAGCCACTCTATGATTAAGATACATTCTCAAGCTCTAAATGTATTTACTCTCTAAATTTAGAACTGTCTTTCCCATCCTGCCTTAAAATGTGATTCACTTTAATTAAAAGTGCATTTTCATACTTCTATTCTAATTGACAGATTTCTGAAGAATTAGACAAATTTTTCTTTTCCTTTTGTCTTTCCTTAATATTCTTATTATTAGTACACAAAACGCATATGAATTAAACATTAGTCTCATTATGAGAGGTTTTAAAGGAGATCAGTAAGGAAAAGAAAAAATATATAACCCTGCCACTGTAGAAGAAATGAGAAAGAATATAATTCAAATGTTAATGTTGTTTATTGAGAAAATACGGCAAAGTGATCAAAATTTGTTTATCCTAAAGTCAACTCCCATGCATTCAAAGTCAAGATGTTTTCAAGGCTTTGTATGTGGATGGAACTGATTATTAGGTCTTTGGTGTCCTCATATGTGAAGGCATCGCAATTATACATGACTTACACATTAATTCTAAAAACTAAATATTATTACTCCCAAGAAAATGGAAAGGATAATGAGAAAAGAAATTCAGATAAAGCAAACAGAATGTTATTTTTAAGAAGAAGTCCCTCACTTGCTCCAAACCAATAAAATAACTGGAAATATTAATTATTCTTCAATGTTCTCCATTTTGTAAAATGAGTCAACAGAGCTTTCATGCTATCTCATCAGCCAGCCATTGGAAAGGAGGTGTCATAAGATATAATGTTTTTTGAATTCTAGCTTTCTTCTAGCAATGCTTTGGAAATAGGCCATGGGTAAAAGCAATCACAAAGCAGACAACAGCAAAAACTGGAGGTAGGCCTGTGTGCAACAGTTTTCTAGGAGATTGAAACATCCTGTCTCCCATGGAAGCTCCTTGAGACAGAGAGTAAACGACTTAACCTAACTTCAGGAAGTTCCTGAAACTGACCAGATTCACTAGGCCCATTCTTCCCAAGAAGAAACAGTAATATTGACAAGCCAAGACTAAACCAGCTGCCTGGAAGAAGTAGGGAAAAAATGAGCAACCTGAAAAAGGTTTAGATCAACTGAATCACTTGAGAAGGACAACTGCTAACTTCTTGAGCTGCTGGCATACTTTTCAGTGTGCTTCATGTTCCAGCTTTTGTGAGTCATCGCCCAAGTTGAAGGGGACTTTAGTGATGAAGCTGTCTTTGAGTAATTTCTGCTTCTGTAAGTAACCCTTTACCCATACTCCTACAGTTAGCCTCAATAAAAACTCATTGGTTCATCAAACTGAACTTTGGTGATATCCATTCTTTCGTCTGTTGTAGGATCCCTATCTGTGGTGGATAGATGTGTGTAGCATCTCCTCAGGAAAAGTCTTGTTGAGAGACCCAGTCCCCAGAATAGCCCTGATCTGCAGCCTCTACGCAGACCCTGAATGTATCTGCTCCAAGCTCTAACCCAGTGAAAGAAACACACCCTGAAAATGGGATTAGAGTTGGGGTTAAGAGACACTTTGTCCCTGAAACTAGAGCTGGAAAAAAGTGCCCAGACCTGGAAACCAGGACCAAAAGAACACACTAAGCACCTAGATCCGGAGCAAACCAAAGATAATCGCCCTGGTCCCAAAATTAGAGTCAAAAAGATAAAAAGAATCCAAAAAAGAAAAACAATTTGGTCCCAGAATCAGATCCATCTCTGCTGCAGACACAAAACCAGCCTANCTGAGCAGGGACCAATCACTGAGCCCCTAGTGGCTTGGAATTCCCCAAGCTTCTTCCCATACATAAATGCCCAAGGTTTATTTTACACTGTTCTGCTGCTGCTGTTGCTGCTGCTTAGGATGGACAAAGAGACCTGAGTTAACTCACAATAAAGACTCTTTATTTTTGCACTGGCGATTGAGGTTTGGGATTTTGATTGTAACATATTCACATAACAGGTCTGTGGAAAACACTAAGTGAAGGAGGGAATTTGGGATATAGCATCAATAGTGCCTTTCACATAACTTCTCTCTTTTCAAAATGTTTTATTTTATTTTGGTGTGTGTGTGTGTGTGTGTGTACACATGCATGTACCTACATGTGTGCACAGTGTTTGTGGGGGCCTGAAAAGGCAGTGGATGGGCTGTAACTGGAGTGCCAGACAGTTGTGAGTTGCCATGTGAGTGCTAGGAATTGAATCAGGATGATCTGCAAAAACAGCAAGTGCTCTTAACTTTAATAATTTTCTCTCTGGCCCCTAAGATTTTCTTTTATTTTTAATTATGTATATATGTATGTCTGTATAAGGGTTGTAGATATGTAATTGTAGGTACCCGCAGAGGACAGAAGAGGGCAGCAGATCTAGAGCTGAAGTTACAGGCAGTTGTAAGCCACCAAAACTCGGTGCTGAGAAACTGAACTCAGGTGCTCTTAAACAGTAGCAAGCACCTTCTGCAGCACCAGCACACAGACTTTTCTTAAGAAGTCCCACTATTTTGATAATTTAATTCTAACTTCCCTACACATGTCTTATTGCTTCTTGTTTATGGCCCACTTCTGAGTGACTTTATAGGGATGATATAAGACATAGGCCTTGAATATCCCTTGCCACAATCAATAGAATTCTTATTTCCAGGAGTATCCACTGCACCTTCTTACCCTTGCCTTAAACAACCTTAGCATTTCCTGCCGAAACCTCTGAGGACTTATATCCCTTTGGCCACTGCCTACACAGGAGGCATGGCATAAGGTCATTGCTAGATCAGGCCATAATACTTGGGAACATATTTTGCAACCACTCCTTCCCTACTTGTGTATCTTTCCAACATCTATGACAGACTAAACAGTAACTTCAGTCTCTTCTGAACAGTAACTTATAAAAGCTTGCTTTATGTCTGGTTTAATGCTATTCCTGTTGACCAGACACTTACAGGACCCCTTCTCTAGTCTGTAGTTTAAGTATCTGCCCAATACTTTTGTCTAAAGTATAATCTCATTAGACTCTAATAGTTACACAAGGGAAAAAATAAATTGCTTTTCTCTTTCTAATTAAAAATTTAAAAGCAATGTCTTCTTCTCTGATGCTCCTGCCATTTTACATGGAGTTGCTTCATCAATATGTCAGGAGAGAAAACTTTGGCACCCATGCCTTCTGCTTCATAGCTGGAATTTTCCTTATAAGTAGACTTCCTCATTTCTCAGAAAATATTCCAGAACTAAGGAACTTCTATTCACTATTTGTCATGATCCATTTTTAAAAATTCATATATACTGCAGGATTTGGTGACATTTTAACCATAATCCGTTATCTGGTATAAAGTTAGAGACTTTCTAAAGCAGCCTTTAGTAAAGAAAGGAACCATTCTATAATGAAAGTTTATTGAGTAACTAAAAATACTGTCTTGTGTAAAATTTCCAATGCAATAAAGACTTTAGTATTAGATGTAGCCATCCATGGATAGGTTGATAAATTTAGATGTATTGATAGATTATTTATAGCATACAATACAATGATTTCTCTCTACTCTGTTGGTTAGTTTTTAGACAAATTTGTTTCATTTTCAAACAGTACACAAAAACACAGAAATTGTACATGCTAATAGAGAAATGTGATGTTTCAATAAATATCCATATTGTGTAATGGTTTAATCAAGCTAAACATACTTGTCCATTCATTTNCTAGGAATAGAGTATAATTTAAAATAAACAAAAACAAATGAGAGTTGTTCTTAAGGCATCCAAATAAAATAGGAGGGATAGATAAATAATTATAATATAATCTTAAATGTACTGTACAAAAATAACACACAAGGGCAAGAAATAAGATTGCTAAATGATATCAGCAACTATCTCTGTCTTACATTTGTTCAGTTAATGAACTACTTGATTATGATTCAATTCAGTTCAGTCCACCAAGGCTAAGTTTCTTCTTGTCTGTGTCCTAGAATCCATCATAATCATATATCTTCTTGCTTTTCTACCTCTGATTCTCTGAAAAATCCTGAATAAATATTTGTCTGATCATCTTGGAATCAAAACATCAACTGTATTATTGGTGCATAATTGATCTTAAATAAATATCTTTGTAATGAATGAATAAATAACGAATGAACTGAGTCAAGGACAGAAGGGGAAAAAGAATTTCTTTGGCATCATCATGTAGAAATTTATATTTAAGATGCTACAAATTTCATAAACAACTAAAATTCTGGATTCAAATGAAGTATTGAGGATAGTCAGATGCCATATACTGTCATAAACTTTGTTTTCTCGTCCTAAGCCCTAGACTTTGTTGACTGGGCAAGCATCACCAATACTAACATCCTACATGAATAGAGAACAGCTAAACTTTTCAATTCAACTCAAAGATATGCTACAAAACAGTTTTTCTTATATCAAGATAACAGCACTTTAATCAAATATTGGATCTAATTCTGGTAAGTTAGCTTTAAAAATACCAAAGAAGGTTATTATTCGCTGTCCCTGCAGTGCCATTAGATAACTGCTGCCTCAGCCCTTTGCAAGCAATTATAGTAAGCTTTACAATCAAACAACATTGCAAAGGTGTTATTCTTTTGGTTCTTTGATACAGCTTGACTTTTTGGTTTAGTGCTCTTGAATCCACCTTTATATGACTCTTGGACTTTCTAATATTACTGGGGAGTAAGAATATTATGCTGTTGATTTTCAGGTATTCAAATGTTTTCGCTCTTTGAAACGTAGTTTAAAATTCCCACATGCATATTTGAATTAAGTCTATTAAGTATTCCCATCATAGGAGTTAGCTATGCAGATAATCATCCTAGCCCTCCAAGTTCAATAAACTGCCCCAAGTGCCTCTTTACATGTTTCTAGAAAAGTGTTGGCTTGGAAGACAGATGCTTTCCTAAAATTTTTTCTTCATGACTCTAAAGGGAAAAATTAGCTTGAGAACAATCAAATAACTCTTCCTGCTTTTTCCTTTAAATAATCAAAATCTGATTTCCAAAAGTCTGAGGGCTCAACACTCTCAACTAAAAACAAGCAGATCTTATACCTTGACAAGGTATTTTGACCCATTATCCTGCTCCTGCCAGATCAATATGGTACAATATTAAATGAAGAAGAAATTCAGCTAGCGTATTCTCTCCTCAATCTTCTTTTAGGACTCAGTCCTTAATCCTCTTTTCTGGTCTTTGTTACCTGGAGCACCATCATTTGACCCTTCTGTCCTTTCTTGCTACTAAGCTTGCTTTCTGTGAGAAAGCTCTCTTTGACGTCTTTCAATTCTTGTTTGCAGACGAACATCAAAATGTTCAAAAGAAACAATGGTACAACTTTCCTAAGAAGTTAAATTTGTTCATTCCCCCTGGTGAAAGTAACCTGCCATGAGTGTCTTCCAAACAGCTAGGCCAATGTCTATATAATGGAGTTCAAAGTTATTTAAACAACTAAGGAAAGATCTAAAGCTTGTGCTTCCTGTGTAAGAGTTATTTAGGAGAATGGTGTTTACCCGGGGGTTTAAAATGCAGTTTGCACATATCTTTTAATTATCTAATAAGCATGAATTGAAATATGTATCCCAAAATTTGTAAAATGACTTTGTATCGTTTTGTGAAGAAAAATGAAAATCCTACAAAAGAAAATAATAAATACAGTATAAGCAGTCTTCATTGGATTAAGCACAAATATAGCTTTTAACATTTTTTAAACTACAACATAAGAAACAGATAACTTAGACCTATGGCCTAATTTGTAAAGAAGTAAATTGTACTCTAAAAAGATCATAGTATCTTTTCATGATAGTACAACTTCTCCAATCTTTAGCAGAAATAGGTAGGCCTCAGGACATCTGACTTTCTTTTTTTTTTTTTTTGAAAAAAGGGGGAGTTCACATGTGGGTCTCCATGAGTTCTTTGATATTCCTCCAAACATTTCTAGACCTATGTCTAGAAGGATGTAACTCTGCAATCATCCCATTGATGAATTGGAATTTATCTGATGCATACATAAACTTTGACAATCAGCACCAACTAGGATAACACAGGCACACTCACTTCTACCCTCAAAACTGGTTTAACTAACTGGATTTAACTTTCCCCAATTCTTTGATTTTGAAAATCTAGCATCGTTTACTGCTCAGACCTCTGAGATTCTACCCATTGGCCGAGATCTACCTTTTCAGTGACGTAACGATGACTGTCTAGAACTTATGAGGCACCTAAGTCATTTCCTGTTAGCCTACTCTTCCCACATGAAAGACTTTGGTGTGCTATCAGTTGTGCAAAACACAAGCTCTAGGCCTAAATTAATGAAAGGAGCACAGCTGTCAAGT
The DNA here is from genome assembly GCA_001685075.1 of Bramus lutescens. Taxonomy (NCBI): domain Eukaryota; kingdom Metazoa; phylum Chordata; class Mammalia; order Rodentia; family Cricetidae; genus Bramus; species Bramus lutescens. The sequence continues at coordinate 93,108 of LOEQ01008715.1, forward strand.
AAACAAATACTGACCCAGAGTTTTGCAGTACAAAGCAAAGACCTGTAAAAACCTGAGCCCCCATGCCAATTGATTTCTTGCCCTTTCAACATGCATATTCTCCTTTCAGTATCTTAATTACACTCTTGATCTCCTGAAATTCTTATATGGGCGTCATGATTTTTTTATATATCATCCCATCCTGTGTGCAAACTATTATATAACACAACTGAAGGGGAAGGACAATGAATTTCTCACACAGAGTGATTGAGCATTAGCCAACTCCAGCTCTCAGGCAAAAGACTGCCAAAACAAGCGACAGTTTTTAAAAACACATCTTATTCATTTCTACTTCCTTTGTCATTAACTAATCCAGAAAAGCATAATGTCCATATAATCTTTTGTGAGACATAAAATTCATTTTAAGTCTCCTAAGAACTCATAAAATATCAGTGAAATATGATTTGTACAAGATGTTAGGTGTCTTTAAAACCTGTCTTTATTTTTAAAAAATATAGAGAGAGCCACATTTTTCATCAGATTATTTCTAATCTACAAATTTATCCATTTCACTAATGAAAAAATATTTGATTCATTAGTCGCCATTAACATCATTCTTTCTGAACAGAAATGTGTATGAGAGAATACACACGTTCGTGTGTACATGTGTTTCTACATATTACTACTTGATTTTTACTTTTCTGTATTGTGAGAGATATTGTCTTTCAATTCTCTGTTTAAAAAACAGAAATTCAGTCTCTCTTTATACATTTGGACTGGGGAGAAGTGCAATAGCTGAATTTCTGAAAAGAATTATAAGGATACAGTGACATCTACAGGCATTAAGTATATTGCTAAATAGGATGTAGTTACTATATACTGAAGAATAAGAAGTTTCTCTGACTTATACTTCTGGTACCCAACAAGAAAGGTCAGATCAATTAAACTGGAGCAACTTATGTAGGAGAGCTTGCTAAAATTGAAATTCATGTAAAAAATTGGGCTTTGTTTTATCTACTTCATAACACTTTATTGATCTTCGTTTTTGCAACGGGAATAATAATTTGATTGACAGTAGTTCATTTTGAAAAGCTACGTAAGACATTCATACAAACTTTATGGAAATGGTTATTCAAAATCCATGGAAATAAAGAAAGGGAATATAAAAATTAGAAATTCAAAATGTCTTTTATTTTTATTTTTAGGAAATTCTAGGGATCCAAACTAGGATCCCCTACACACTAATTACATTTTACTACTGAAATATGGCCATAGTCCATCAGTGGTAAAGCAGTAAATTTCTAATAGTCAGTTCCAGTACTTACAAATGAGATTAGTATTCTACTAGAATTTAGCCTTAACAGTAAATTTAAAGGGCAGAAAATAAAATATAATGGGATTAGCTTCATCGGGATCTGTGATTGCTAATCATTTGTGTCAACTTGATTGGGTTAATGCATACTGAACTTGTTGGTAAAGCATTCTTTCTAGGTGTTTTTCTGAGGTCATGTGAAGAAAAAACTATCATTCAAAAAAGAAATGGCAAAAATTGTGCCTTCGTAGCAATGTGAGTAGGTGTCATCCAGTCTACTGGAGACTTCAACAGAATAAAAGAGAAGATTTATAGCTATTTTCAGATCACTGTGATGAGCTATCTAACATAAACAATCATTCGAAATATATACTATATCTTGTGGTTTCTTTGAGATGTGGCCAAGAGGCAATGACAAAATAGAACAGTTCACATCAAGGAAGAAAAGGGTGCACAAGGAAAAAAAGTAGGAGTTGGCTTTCCTCTAAACCCTTTCCTTTTATCTAGTCCAATCAATAAAGATTATGTCATCTACATTCAGCATGGGATTTCACTGACTTTTATTTTATCTGGAAATATGCTAACATATACACTCAAGTCTGAGCCTCATCAGTCCTCTGGGTGATTCTAAATCCATTCAAACTGACATTGAATACAACAGTGACAAATTAACTTCTTGTCCACTTGAAACTGAAACCTATCACTTTCAGCCATAACATTCTTACCTAATGCCCCCAAAGGCATCTCATATTTCAAAATGTATTCCCAGCCTATCTCCAAGAGTCTACACAGTCTTAAATGATTCCATTATTGTTATAATGCCCAAGTTCTGGGTTTCTACTGAATCACGAGGAAATCTCCTAGCTATATGTACTTGTAAAATCTGGAAGAAGGTTATGAATTACAAAGATACAAAGATATAGAATAAACATTGCCATTATAAAAGGGAGGAATCAAAACACAGAAAAAAGAAACAAAGTCAAAATAGAAGTGAAACTTGGCTCTATATCCAGCATTCATGCCAAGCTGTTTAAGCCTGTTGGGGTTTATTCTATCATATACCATGAAGCTTTCCTGAATAGACATTCCATGTTCCTTCTATTCCTAGAATGTAATATCACCATCCCGGGGCTCTTCAGAGAAATACAATTCTAGTACATATTGCATTGCCTTTCTTTTAAAATCTGGGTGGAATACTCCATAAGAATTTTTATATTCTGCATGCCTGCAAAATCAGAAACATAGATAACATCAACCTCTGCTGTCAACTTATGCAGAAACTGAGCCCTTTGAACCATGTCTCCAACAGTTTCCTCCTATTTGAACTGTGGAAAACACATCTCAGGTCATCTTGCGTGATTAGCGCACCCTTCAAGCTTTCTCTTTTTAAGAAAACGTCTATCAACTGACTTCACAGTTTTATACCTTGAACTTATGATAGCCAGTGTCTAGGCTCCTTTTGCATCTTAATGAATATGCTAATCTCTTTTGAAGCACATCTTTAAAAGCATGTTTACTTTCCACAATTTAAACTTGTCTCCCTTTCTCTATAGGCTGCATGTTTTTTTGTTGTTACTGTTTCTGTGCTTGTGATTGTTTGGTGTTTTTTAAACAGGACATTACTATTTATCTTGGATAACATGGAACCTACTACATAGACCACAAAGCTCCCAGTTACCTGACTTTATCTCCTGAGTGCTGGTATTAAAGGTTTTTGCTAACATGCATAACCTTAGACTTCATCTTATCCAAAACCCTGCTGATGCCTTACAATGTCTTCTCTCTAGGCATGTACTCAGTGTTACAGTGTTTGTCCACGTAAAATCCTCTATGCAATCCCCAGTACCAAAAAAGACAATGACACTTTCACCAATTTAATAAATTTAGCACTTTTTATCTGAGCATCCCACAAAACATTAAGGCATGAACAAAATATAAATTGTTTGCCCACAATATAACATGGATGGTCTCTAGTCTAATTTCCAGTAGAGCCTTTGTTACCATCAAAAGCCTCATAAGTCCAGTCTTTTCTTTCTGAATTTCGGACAGCATTTTCATCTTCTGAGGTTTTTCAAGAACCAATGAAGTTCTTCACCCAGAATTCCAGATCATCCAAATTTGTCTAATGAACAAACTTGTGGCCAAATGATTCCTCTAGTTTCTCTAGGGCATATCCTTCTACATAATTTTGATATCAAGTCCTCCTAAGTTTGTGTGTGCATGTATGTATGTATATATGTATATGTATGTATGTATATGTATGTATATATGTGTGTATATGTGTATGTATGTATATATGTATATATGTATGTATGTATGTATTATGTATATATGTATGTATGTATGTATCTATCTATCTATCTATCTATCTATCTATCTATCTATCTATCTAGTCATATATCTATCTACCTACCTGCCTAGCTACTATTTATGTTATTGGCTTCTATAAAGAACTCTATTATTGTATTGCTTATATTGCTAATTAGTTGAAATACAACAAATCAAAGAAAGGTAAACAAAAAATTTAAACTTCCTAAGTGCTAAAATTATAAGCCTTACTATTTTTCCAGATTACTAGAGATATTTAGTGAATATTTGATTAATTAGGAAAAATTAAGAAGCTATAAAACTGCTTTTGAAAACTTTTGTGTGGTTTATTAATTAAAAAGAAAACAAAAATTGAATCAAAATTTGGATTTACATGTTAAGCCGCTAAAATATCTTCATCAGTATCCACTGTATTCAGATTTCTGTACAAACTTATTGAAGGTAGAAACATACAACTTCAGTAGTTCGTATCATTCTATTATATCTCCTGTTTACTCTTTTATCTTTCTCCTTTCTGATACTTGAGTAACATGGGCACTACTTGTGAGTTTCCAGTGGACACTGTTTAAATCATCTGATTAGAACAATTTTCCATAACCCTGTTATAGGAAGATGGTTGTGAGTGTTCATAATTTGCAAGAAATAATACAATATTATGTCATTTAGAGGTCATTTATATTAAGAAACAGCATAATAGGCATGCTTCTCAGAGACACACTAAAAACTTATATCTGTATTCAATAAACACATCAATATTTAAGTGCTCATCATGCCCGACAATATTTCAGTCCCTCCGTATTAGTCACAGAAGCAAGATTAACTACATAAACACATAAGTCTGAAACATGGAGGAGAGACAGGTATCTCAAAGTAAGATCCAACTCCATGCCCACCAGCTCCAACCAGAAATCAGGACTGTCATTGAATCCCAACCTGAAGTAAGAAAGACATGTGATTCAAAACAAACCTGGTATCAAAGTATTAATCTGTACTAAAATGTAGTTGCCAGAAGAGACAAAACACTATATAAATCTTCACAAGATCATATTTCTGGACCTCAAAAGGAGCTATTACCAGATGTGAAAGAAGGAAGTAATTGAAGGCAGGGGACATGGTGAGGTTGGTAGAATGGTTGCTTAGCATGCACCAAATACTAGGTTAAATCCCCACCACATAAAGGGGATATTGTAGCACACAGCTGTAATCTTAGCACTTGGGAGGAGGATGTAGAAGGCTCAGATATTCATGATCAACCTCTGTTGAAACATCAAGACATACACAAAATTTGAGTAGACAAAAATCACTCCGTGGCAAAACAAAACAAAAAAAAGCAAAAAAACAAACACTGTCAGATAGTAAAAATTATTAGTCATTGCAGATAAAAAAAGATTAGACTGGAAAAAGTGAATTTCTTTCACATGCCAGTTTCAGAGCAATGCAATTTTAAATGGAAATAGCAGAGTTCAATTAAATCCTGATCATCTGGTCATGATTAAGAATTATTGCACTCAAATTCTAACCAGGAATTCAGAGGCACCACCTTTTATCACCACTGGCAAAGGCAGTCCGTGATGCCAACTTTGATTTTTCTAGGGATTGTTTCACATAAACTAATTTAACATGGCTTGAAAGTAGAAAAAGATTCTTTGAATACCAAAACATGTTACAGACTGATTCCCTAAAATTCAATAATAGTATATTGGAAGTTAACAGTGCACTGAACAATATACATAGCAACATGGTAACTTCAATGGAATGAAACAAGCAAATACAAAGAAACATTGTTCTATTAGCTCTGGCCAGGGTGGGTCATAACTTTAATCCCAGCACTCAGGAGGCAGAGGCAGGAAGAATTCTTCAAGTTTGAGGCCAGCCTGGTCTACAGAGAGAGATCCTGGACAGCCAGGGCTATGTAGAAAGACCCTGTCTCAAGGAATAAGAGAAACAAGAGAAATAGAAAGCCCATTATTTAAAAGAGAAATAGTTTTAACTTCTAGTTTCTGAATTCACAAGAAAAGAACCTGAACAAATTAAATATCAACAATTCTTAGATCCATAAAAGCACAGAAGTCACAGAGCAAAATGTTTCTCCAAAGTGTTGACACAGAGAGACAGACAGGCATATGCAAAACTTCCCAGTTCATTGACAGTAGAGGCTCACAGCAGGAGCGAGAGTTGATAGATAACTTTAACATGTAATTGATTAATTGTTGCCATTTCAGTGTAAACTAACAAGAATTTTAAAAGTCTAAGGGGGATCTATCCCTAATGAGTTACCCAGTTTCCTGGGTTTTGTTTTTAAAGAGCACCATGAAGTTCAAAAGGAAAAAAAGAAAAACACCTTGTACTTCAGAAAAAGCAAGGAGGAAACACTCACAGGGCACTCTATTCTCATCAAAACAGCCTTGTCCTCTGAGAAATTACTTTATTGGACTCTAACTACATGGAGTTATAAAGAGAAATAGTTTTTGCAGTGTGGAAAATGCAATATAGAATTCCGACTCTCTCTAGCCTTCCATAAGAAGAAAGTGAAATAAAAGATTAAGAGTTAATCTTAGAATTCTAGAATGCTTCCCTCATCCCACTGTTTGTCACTCCATTAATAGCATTCAAGTACAACAACAGCATATTACAGCTCAAAGAAATGGCTGTTTCAGACCACATCCACTAACTTCTGTCAAGTGGTGTGGGAGGTCCTTCTGTCTATGTGTTGAATTTATAGGTTAATGAATAAAGAAAACTGGCTTGGCCTATAGCATGGGAGGAGGAAGGTAGAGTTGGAGAGAAGCCANAAGAGTTAGCCAATAAGAAGCTAGAGCTAATGGGCCAAGCAGTGGTTTAAATAAAACAGTTTCTGTGTGATTATTTTGGGGATAGGCAGCCAGGAACCTAGGAGCAGTCCCCTCCCCAACAGTCAAAAATCCAAAGATAACGTAGGAACAACAACAACAACAAAAGACCTAAGGACACTAGAAGGAATTTTTACCTCTGACATTGCATTTATAGTAAGTAGCAAACATCATTGACTGTCCAGATGATCTTAGAATTTTTACCTAGCTCATGTCCTACTACTGATGTATTTATTACTTTGGTTTTAAGCAAAAAAAAAAATGGAAGAGATAAGAAAAGAAAAAACAGGAGTCTGAAAAAGAAAAGGCATCAGAGCTAGGCTCATAGATCATAGAAGTTTACAATGGCCAAACTAGGAATTTAAAATAGCTTTTATTAGTACTGCTAAGACCTTTAATGGACAAAGTGGAAAACATGTACAAATAGATGGGTAACAAAGAGAAAAATGAAACATCTGGTCTTAAGGACATTCCCTGTAGGATGGAATGTCTCAATCTGTAGGAAACTACTATACAAACTCCACCCTTTCCTCTGAGTATCACATTTATTTTTTTAAATTTTTGTTTTTCAAGATAGGGTTTAACAGCCCTATGGATGTTCTGGAACTCACTCTGTAGATCCTCCCACACCACTTGACAGAAGTTAGTGGATGGCTCTCAAGTACCAGATTAAAGGTATATACCACTATGCCTGGCTCAGTATTCCATTCTTTCCATGCCCTCTTCCAGAATTATCTCTGAATATTGGAGGAGGTGATTATAGGTCTTCACATATAACTAATGATTAGGCCACAATGCCACAGCCACAGTAATTTGTTGTAGGAATGTTTATCAGTGGTTATAAACTGATACTGTCAATGATGGTGATCTATAAGTGGAAACACCCAAGTTTAGGAGGCAGATTGGCAGGCACATAACAGTCATCTAGTAAAACCATAGAAGTTTGAACTTTGATGGACCCATGACTTTTCCAGGCATAGGTTTTTATCCTGGTTTACAGTAGCAGATGTGGAGCAGGCCTCAAATTTAATTAAAAGGCTGCTGCTCTTACCCATGTTAGCAAAGTCAGTATTACACACATAGGCACATCAACCTGGCATGTCAATATATTAGCATGTGGGATCCGCAGCCAAGCAAGAATGTTGGTGGCATTTTTCAACCAGAAGTCTGCATGCCCCCTCTGGCACTATGAAAGCCAACTAGTAGGGTAGGAGTTTCCAGTTCAGTCCTAGCTTAATTTCTCCATGTCCTACAAAGCATGGTCTTCAGTAATAGGGTCTTACTGTCTAGTACTGGCTTGCAACCAATAGCAGTAGCAATAGCTTGCATGATTTGTCGGGCCTCAAGGGCTTCCCTAGCCAAGTTACCAACAGGTAACTTATCCCTAGCATTGGGGTTTTCCTTCAGTAATTTGGGTTGAGGTGAAACAGGGTTTCTCTCTATAGCCTTGGATGTTCTGAACTCGCTCTAGAGACCAAGGTGACCTCAAAGTCATAGAAACCTACCTGCTCTGCCTCCCAAGTGTTGGAATTAAAGATGTGTGCTACCACCACTGGCTTAATTCAATAACTTTTATGGTCTCTGGAAGTGTCCTTTTTCACCCATGTTGAGTACCATTTTTCCCTTTTCAATAAACCTAGTCACAGAAGAGTTGTAACAGAGATGGAAATAACATTGTATATGGTTGTCTCTCCAAAGGCTGCTTTCCAAATCTGAAAAGCACTCAGAAATTAGCATTATTCCACTAACATAACAAAACTTTTCCAAAGGGTGGGCAGGACAAGACGACATCCTGAGCCACCCTCCCATAACAAATACTGGGGTTACAAAGATAACCTTAGTAAAAACACTCTCAAATTTGTTGTCATATGTTCTGAGCAAGTGTCAGATGATGCCAGAAGTTCATAACTAATAAGATGCTAAAATGTAAGCAAAGTTAATACAAAATGAAAAGGTTCCATCTGTTTCTATCAATTGTTTCCGCTACAGATCAAGACTGAGTATAAAGCATGGATAAGAGGTATGGTGGTCTGAATAAGAATGTCCCCCTCAGGCTCATACATTTGAATGCTTAGTCATTAGGGAGTAGAACTGTTTGAGAAGGGTTAGGAAGTGTGGCCTTGGTAGATGAAGTATGTCACTGGAGGTGGGATTTGAAGTTTCAAACCAAGACAGGTCCAATCTCTATTTCTCTCTATTTCTCTCTCTCTCTCTCTCTCTCTCTCCAGATCCAGATGAAGGTCTCATTTACTTCTCAAGCACCATGGATGGCCATGCTCCCCACCATGAGGATAATGGACTGAAACTGTAAGTAAGTTCCCAAGAAATGCTTTTTAAGACTTGCCATGGGTCATGATGTCTCTTCATAGCAATACAGCAGTGGCTAAGATAGGTGGCACTGACTTAATTTGCTCTCCATAATACTTAGTCATGCTCTATGAACCATTACATTTCTATATCTGGGAACTCTTCCATGGAGCCTCCTTACATTTCTCTAGGTCTGATTAACTCAGCAGGGCTGAATTAATCTACCTAGACCTACTCAGGGCAAAAGATAAACATGACCCTGCACTTCTTTGCTATACCTAGCTTCCTGGCTCTAAGAGGCCCTGGGTTGGTATTGTGGTTAAGTTGTAGCTGTTAGTTGTTGCCACTCCACCTGGCTATTGGCAGAGTCCCTGACAAGGCAACCCCCTAACATAGCCCCTAACTCAAAGGAAATGTACCTTCTTTAGTCTAAGGGGAAATTACTCACCCCTGGGATAGAGCTGATCTTGTTCACTTGTATTGTTCTATAACAGATGTATTTTGAGTACTGTTACCTTGGGTTTTAAAGCCTTCCAGAAAGTCCTGAGCACATAATTTGGCTTTCTATAATTTTTCCCTTAGCAACTCTGGCTCAACATAAATATTGCTATATTTGTCTTTGAGGAACCAAAATAGACCTCTTCCTCCCCTTTACCTTTTTCTTTCCTCTAGGTCACTCTCTCACTTTCTCAACTGTCTTTACATGCTAATCTATGTTACTGAGATCTACCAAAGCCTTTCCTATTTTTTTATAGATCTAGACCCAACAAAGGCTCAGCACAGTTGTTAGAGCTCCACAGCAGCCTTGAGGTCCTTGTTGAATCAACCTATTCTTTTTTTCTGAGACAGGGTTCCACTGTAGCTTTGGAACCTGTCCCAGAACTAGCTTTTGTAGACCAGGCTGGCCTCGAACTCACAGAGATTCACCTGCCTCTGCCACCAGAGTGCTGGGATTAAAGGTATGCACCACCACTGTCCGGTTTGGATCAACCTATTCTTAACACCTCTGTGAACACAGTTCTATGTTCTGTGAGCTGGGTCTCAAACAGAGTTTCTCTTATGTCTAGTTCCCTCAATAGATAGTGTCTGTTCCTCATCTATTGTGCTCCATTCCTGGACATTTATGGGGATTTTAGATGGAGATAACCAAGTGTGCCTAAAACTAATAAACCAGTTTTCTCAGAGAGGGACTGATTTCCCTCATATTGTCTCTGAATATGTAGCTTCTGGCTTAAGGAGTGATAGGTAGTTTATTATTCAGTTTTTCTGCCTCCATAGCAGTCTGATCATTCCCATCAACTCCCATATCCCATAGCTTGACAAGCCATGTTGTGACAAGCTTTCATTACTTGTTTAAAAGTCTTCCTCAGTTTCAATAGCCTGCTGGCAGAAAGACAGACCCTTTGTCTGCGAGGTCCCCTGGCCAGCAACGGGCACTGATCCTGTAGCAAGCTCATCCATCGGAGGGGTGAGTGCATTCCTGAC
>LOEQ01008716.1:10572-21064 GCA_001685075.1 Bramus lutescens
TTGTTTTGATTTGCATTTCTCTGATGACTAAGGATGTTGAGCGTTTCCTTAAGTGTGTTTCAATAATTTTAGATTCCTCTGTTGAGAGTTCTCTGTTTAGGTCTATGCTCCTTTTTTATTGGATTATGTGTTCTTTTGATGACCAATTTCTTGAGTTCTTTGTATATTTTGGAGATCAGACCTCTGTCTGATCTGGAGTTAGTGAAGACCATTTTCCATTCTGTAGGCTGTCATTTTGTCTTGTTGGCCGTGCCCTTTGCTTTACAGAATCCTTTCAGTTTCAAGAGGTCCAAATTATTAATTGTTTCTCTCAGTGTCTATACTACTGGGGTAATATTTAGGAAGTTGTCTCCTGCGCCAATACATTCAAGTGTACTTCCCATACTCAATTCTATAAGGTTCAGTGTGGCTGGCTTTATGTTGAGGTCTTTGATCCATTTGGACCTGAGGTTTGTGCATGGTGACAGATATGGGTCTATTTTCATTCTTCTACATGAGAAACAACAACCTTTACAATAGCTAAAAATAGCATAAAATATCTCAGAGTAACATTAAACAAGTGGAAGTGTTGTATGACAAGAACTTTAAATCTTTGAAGAAAGAAATTGAAGAAGACACCAGNGAATTAACATAGTAAAAATGGGAATCTTACCAAAAGCAATCTACAGATTCAATGGGATGCAATCAAAATACCCGAAAAAATCTTCACAGACCTTGAAAGAACAGTACTCAATTTCATATGGAAAAGCAAAAAACCCAGGATAGCCAAAACAATCCTGTCCAATAAAAGAACTTCTGGAGGCATCACAATCCTTGACTTCAAACTCTACTATAGAACTACAGTACTTAAAGCAGCCTGGTATTTGCATAAGAACAGACAGGAGGACCAATGGAACCAAATTGAAGCCCCGGATATTAATCCACAGACCTGATTTTTGACAAAGAAGCAAAATATGTCATATGTAAAAAAGAAAGCATATTTAACAAATGGTGCTAGAATAACTGGATATTAACATATAGAAGAAACAATTTGACACACCCGTGAATCTGTAAGAAAATAAAACACGTAACTTTTATATTTTGTCATGCTTTCTCTAAGCAACAGAGAAGGAATTGAATTCAGTGGACTAGAAAGAACATGCAGGAGAAAGGATAAAGTACTGAAGTATTATAGAGAAGTTGACAAATACAATACTATAAAGTAAATGAAGAGTTGTCTGTAAATAATACAAGACAGAAAAGTCAAACCTCAGAGAAGAATATGCAAAGAAATATGACAAATCATAGCAACTATATTCTCTAAAAATAGAGTTGTGTTATTTTGTTTGTGATTCTTAGCCTTTAATGGCTGAGCCATCTGCATATGGTGGCATTCACCTTTAACCCAAATATTGCAGAGGCAGGAAGAGCTCTGTGAAGCCAAGGCCAAAATGATATACATAGTTGTTGTAGAGACCACGGGGGGGCATTATTATGTCCTGACCTCCCTGCTAGCTTAACCCCCAAAATAACCACACAGAAACTATATTAATTTAAACAGTGCCTGGCCCATTATCTCTAGCCTTTTATTGGCTAACTCTCACCTCTTGATTTAACCCATTTCCATTAATGTGTATCACCACTTCACTGTGGCTTACTGGCATGAGTCTCACCAGCACCTGTCTCAGGCAGGAGAATCATGGCATCTGCCACACTGACCTTCTCCCCAGCATTCAGTTAGGTCTATTACACCTATCTAAGTTCTGCCCTATCAAAAGACCAAGGCAGTTTCTTTATTCAACCAATGAAAGCAACATATAGACAGAAGAACCTCCTGCACCACATAATGAGTTTGGGGCCAGCCAGGGCTGTGTAGTGAGACCCTGTATCAAAATCAATAGGATAAAATAGTGAATAACGTCATTGCTATTTTGTCAAAGAGTAGTTAATAAAATACAAAATTCTGAACTTAACACATCTGGCAAAGTATCAATCAATTAAACTGATAGTTTCATGAGAGGTAAATAAAGAAACTAATTTCTCCTTTCAACTGGTTATTATAAATCCCATAATACTACTGATGTTAAAATATTTACATTATCCTTTGGAAAAAATTAAACATAGACCCTTGCTCTGAGTTTGATGTGACTTTTCCTCCAAGGGCTTATTGTTAGAATTTTAGTCTTTATAACAATGATATTGGGGTGGTAGAACCAATAAGAGGTAGCACCTAGTATGGGTTGGTTACATATGCTGGCCAAAACCAAAGCCAAAATCAGTTGATATTGTTCTCATGGGACTCTGAGCTTATTTTTTATAATAAAAGTTGTTTTTTTTAAAAAAAAAGCAAGACTGAGTGGACCCTATGTTAGTTCTCTCTTCCTCTCTTCCATAATTTTACAAATCTGAAGTAATCACATATTTAATTATATCATTGATCCATTACAATTATCAAATATTTCTATTGCATTATCAGTAATTTCCCTGTACAAGGTGCTCATTGAGGTTCTATTGTCTCCATACCTCTAAGTCTATGTGTCATAAATTATTTTTGATATGAAACTCAGGTATTTAGCAGTTTATACTATTGATGAATTGCCTTCAGTCTACATTTGTCTTTCCAAATCTCTGTGTATGTCTCGATTCTGGTACTACATTTGTCTACCTTAGATGCAGAAAATAAGAGACTGCAGAATGCCTATCCCTAAAAGGAAGATATATTACACAACATCACTATCAACACTCAGGGATCATTGCAGAGCAGGGGGCAAAAGGAATATAAAAACCTGAGGTCGTTGAAGACTACAAGGAAAATTACCTTCTGCATACAGAAATAAACTGCACAAGTGAACTCAGAGTATTTGGGACAGCATGTCTAAACCCCATGGAAGCCCAAAGCAGATAAAATCCCAGCAATCAGAGAGGAGCTTGGAACAGAATCCCATCCCATGCATGGAGCTATTAGAAATTGGTAGCTCTTGGGAGAGGGAGAACAGTTTTCTCTAAGAGTGTAGCCCTTTGTAAGTCAGCTACTTCAGTGGAATATCACACATCTAAGAATAAAGAAATATGTAGTGTAAATTAGTTTGAAGGAGTATTAAAATCATACAAAGTTGTTGGATAGTAAAAGAGGTAGTAAATGAGGAAGAGTTAGGAGGGGTAAATATGATTAAAAATAAAATACTCAAAAATAAAAAATAGAAAAAAATGATGTGAATTGCAATTTTTTTATTTTGTGATGATGGACCATGTTAAACCTTTCATAGATACCCTAAATAGAACTTTGCATTTTGATCTTATGCAAGGTCTGAAGGTAGGTAATGCAATACTCTGTTAACTAGTTGTGCACCACAGTAAACTACAGGTTTGAGTCAGCTACGCAATTATGTGGGCAAACAATGAAGGGACAACAGTGTACTATATTGGTAACTAAGGTTCTTGGTAAGTTAGATACCTTCAGTGCATTTCAAATTTGAAGAACATCTGAATATTCACAAACATATACCTATATCTGGTTGCAACTGTTACATGACAAATTAAAGAAATATTGGTATGTATACATGTATCCACACATATACCCAATATTCCTAGTTCTTCCCATGCTGATCCAAGAAAAAAAATTACTACAAACCTATTCTCAACCAAACTCATTTGAGTTTCTTTCTCTCTGAGGATTACTGTGAACTATATTTAAAATCAAAGTGTAACTGTCTCCTATTGAGGCCGAATTCTGCTTCTGTTCACAGTCCTACTGATGTTACCTGTCAACCTCCATATGGTATTTTCAGATCCTAGGCCTAATATAGCTTGAAAGGTCAAAGAAAATATGACCACTATTTAAACCTTCATATTGGACTGATGTGGGATTTTCCTTCTGTGCGTTGTAAATGTGTTTTGTTGCCAGTGGTTAATAAAGAAGCTGCTTTCAACTAATGGCTTAACAGAGTAAAGCCAGGTGGAAAATCCAAACAGAGATATAGAGAGAGGAGTAGGCAGAGTCAAAGAGATGCCTTATAGTCGCTGAAGGAGACAGATGTCCAGGAACCTTACCGGTAAACCACAAGTCTCGTGGTGATTCACAGATGAAAGTAAATGGGTTAATTTAAGATGTAAGAGCAAGTTAGCAATACACTTAAATGATTGGCCAACCAGTTTTGTAATTAATATAGTTTCTGTGTGATTATTTTGGGTCTGGGTAGTCGCAAAACAAACAAGCAGCCTCCACCCTCATTGGACCATGATAACACAGACATCTAAGTCATTCAACATGGTTCATTGTGAAATGACATATTAGGAAGGTATTTCTCACAGAGACTCCTGCTGTAACCAGGATTTTGTAAAGATTTCTTAGTAAGATCCTTCAAGAAACCCTTCATTAAAAAAGTCACGTGGTAGGCTAGAAAAATGGACTTAACACTTTGGAGCACCTACTGTTCTTCCAGTAAGTCCTGGGTTTGATTCCCAGTATTCATATAGTAGCTCACTGCAATATGTAATTCCACTTCCAGGGGATCCAATGTCCTTTTTTGCCTTCTGAGTATATAAGGTATACTTGGGGTATACACATATACATACAGGCAAAACATTCATACACATTCATTTTAATTAATTATTTTTTAAATTTAAGAGTAATGAAAGAAATCACAAGTTATGCAAATTCTAGAAATACTTAATATTGTAATAAAAGTTTCACCAAAACCTGAAGTCCTCCTTCTGTTAACATACCTAATAAAGTTCAAATAAAGAACTCTTTGAAATAATGAAGAATGGATTGCTTTTTCTTTCATCGATTCTATGTGGCTAAGAAATGATAGCAGGGAAGAACAATTAGAAGATAAGTGCAGTATTTTCTGGTTACTCCTGAAATGCATTTTTATCATATAATCAGTTAGCTTGCAGGTTATATTTTTAGTGAGAGATGAAAGAAATTAAAATAATAAAAATATATTTGAAATATGCAAGAAGATAATCATTTTAGAAATACTGAGAGAGTCAATGCCAAGGAACCAAGTGAAATCAATTGCTTTCAAAGAAAATTCTCCTGATTAAGCTTCCATAGTGATTAAAACTGAAGTGGTACTTCTACACTTTACTTGCATATGAGGAAATAATTCTAGGATGAACTACATGTTATTTCTAACTTCTAAAATTATACCGCATGTATCTTTAGATTTTACAAATACAAGTGGAAAACATATAATCTAAATATATTTCATGTCAAAGTTGATACTAATACAAGCTTTACCTAAGTCTACCTTTGGAACATTTATGCAACTGGTTGTAAGATCTTGATGCCAGTGACATTTGAGATTTTGAGGGTTTTTTTTCCTGTTAGTGTCACAAATTGTAAATTTTTCATCATATCTAACTCAGCATTTTCATAACCTCAAACTGAATACAATGCCAATTATAGGCAAGGTTTTAAAATATTCAGAATCATTTATCTTTAAGATACACACACACACAAACACACACACACAAATATCCATGGACTGATTTGCAATATTTATATTGCAACTCTTGTTCTAGTCTTTCTTTGAGACCAAGGAGAAATTAAATTACTCCAATTTATTATAGACTTTAATATTCTTTGAAATAGTTGCTAATAGTCTACTTTATATTTTGACTTAGAAAGCAATGTGTTTCCTAGAGTAAAAACAAAAAAAATAGTTACTAACTCCACTGAATTTTTGTTTGTCTTTCATAAGCATGCTGAGGCACATGTGCACCTTTCCCTGCACATCCCCACACACATTGCAAACATATCCACTAATAATAAATAAACTGAATTCTAAAAACTTTTAACAACTTGAAATAGTTACTGAAAAATGCATTAAGGAACCGAGACCAGAGGTTCTCATCCTGTGGGTCATGACCCTTTTGGGGTCAAATTACCCTTTCACAGATGTCACCTAAACCCATAAGAAAAACACAGATATTTATATTATAGTTCATTACAGTATTGAAACTATACTTATAAATTATCAACAAAAAATCATTTTATGGTTGGAAGTCACCACAACTTGAACTATATTAAAGAGTCTCTCCAAAAAGGCAGTTCATAGAGTAGGGATAAATACTGATTCCATAGCCAGTAGCCCCACAAGCTCCCCAAGGGAGGCCTCACCATCTTTGAGGAATGGATGGAGAGTGGGTGTGGGGAATGTGGGAAGAGTGGGAAGAGGGGAAGGAAGAGAAACTGGGACTGGCATGTGATATAAAAATATATTGTTTTAAAATATAAAATAGAAAAAAGGACAAAAGAAAAAGTCTCTCTCAGTATTAGTACTGTCAAGAACTGGTGGCCCAGATGGTTTAGGCTGCTGTTTCCTTTAACATATATACCATTTATTATACAAATGTAGTTAAATGTCCTCTGAGACTTTATTGTGTGATTGGCACAGAAAAGATAATGAAATATATGCCCATAACAACACAATCAACATGAACAAAATACACATTCAATAAAAATATTTGATTGGTGGATGTTGGTATTCTAAAATTTATTCTTATCAGTAGAGAAAGTTAGTTTTGAAATATGCCACTTATTTGGTATCACTTATATATTTAAGTAATAGAAAGTAGAATGACATATTAATTTACTTTAAGAGAAACCTCTCAGTTTGTCACATCTGAGCATCTCTCCAAATGACTGCTGTTGACTCTGGCTTACCCTCATTTTAGCCCAAACCTTTCTTGTTCCAATTCACTTAATACTTTCCTTTCAAACCCCATCACATTCTATATTTTGCTGTGAGCTGAAACCATTTCATTTCACTTGTGCCTTGACAATAAATGAAAAGTAATTGTGTACAAAATATTTTATGTCCTGCATGACAGGAGTTTAATAAGATAAATGAGTTTCTGTGAGAAAGATTAATTCCAATGTAGCAAAGGCCAATTTTAATTTATAGGAAATATACATTAAGGTTGTTAAATCAAGAGAGTGTTACTTGAAATAAATGACCTGGGATCAGTGTATAAAACTATTAGAAGCTGACTGCAATTTTCTGAATAAGTAACTCACTAAAACCTATACCTGAACTAAATACTCCATGCCTAATAGAACAAATTTTACAAAATTGAGATTAAACATCACCTATTTACTTCTACGATGGTCTCTACTTCAAAATTGGTGTCATCAATTTCTGACACAGGTCCCAGCTGTCGGGAACACATCAGAATATGGAGTAGCTTGAGTGCTTATTTCGGCATACAAACATCAAAGTGGTTCTTGTAGTTAATGTTCCTTTGGTTGATTTTGAGGTATAATGTCTTCGAATTAAAGTTAGTCTGCCTTACCAAAGAGTGTTCTATTCCCCGCAAAACTGTCATCTCTCTCTATAAGGCACTGTCAATCTTCGATTCCAAAGCTTCCCTCAGATTGACCTCTGCAGCTCATAAAGCAGATAAGCATTGCAAAACACTAAGACTACCCAAGGGTTTGTGCAGACATTCTCTTATACTTGTTTTAAGGCACCACAGAATAGTGTACCACAAAAGTTGCATTCCAAAGTTACAACATTTTGAACAAACGTGCATTCTGAAAAGCCATTTATCACCAAAGCAGATATAGGATATCACATCCAAGATCCTCAGAAGCCTTCTTTATACATACATTTACCTTCTGAGATAAATATGTTTGGACTGTATTTTCAGCTAGAACTCAAATTGCATAGGATTCTATCAATAGTCTACCCATTAAGAAAGTACCTGATACTCTGTCTGCTCTAAGATGAGGTACAGCAACAAAACATAAATTTTCCTTATGCACTTTAACTGCACATTTAAAAGGATTCTTCTTTTGTGATTACACACTTTTATAATTATTTTAATTGCTTGAGCAATTATCATTTGTCAGTTCAGAAATGAAAGGGAAACAATGAAAAATACCAGACTTGAAGTTTGTATTCTTGGCACTAATAACTTTTTGCTTATTACCCCAATTTTAATGACAATTTTTCACATTGGGCTAGAAAAATTTGTAATTCAACAGCTAAATATCTTTTATGTTTTCTCCAAAATGAGGTCTCTTACTTGAGGTGACCTATATGTAGAAAATAACACATTCAAATTTTCTTTTCATTTTAAAACACAAGGTAACAGAAGTGAATTTTCTTTTCAAAGTTTAAATGTGAGGTTGATAGCATGGAGAAACGAGTTAAAAATAAAATGAAAAATATGACACAGAGGAATTCTACATTTGTTTACCACTTTTAAAATCATGAAGACATTTTTTCCACACTTGAAATTAGACAAAGATTTTGTATATGTTCAAGGACTACATTTTTAATACATGTGGGAACTAAGAATGCTAGAAAATACAAATGATCTGGTCCCTTGGGAGAAAGCAGAAAAATACCAATATCTACTTTTTTTATTAAACAAAGAAGGAATGTGGAACTTGGTATAGATAGAAAAAAGAGAAAAAAAGCCAACAAATATTCCAACTTTTAAGTACCATAGGTAGGCTGGACTTATGAAGTAGAGATCTGTAAAGTCCCAGTCACACAGCAAGTTAGTTCATTGTTTTCACTGAAAATTCCTCTAAGTGTGTAACAGCAGTGTACCAAATGCTGGCAACAAGATAGGAGAGCTAGGAAAAAAAACAGAAATGAAATATGTTAATAACATGGACAGAGTAAATATTATGCCCACACAAAGATTGGGACATCAAATGACATATGGGATTCTGAAATATGCTTCATCATGTAAAAGAAATGACCCATCAAGGCCCAGGGTACATGGTATCATAATAAAGACATACACACACAGGTTTGAAAAGAAAGCAGTATTGTGGAGCTCCCTAAATAACTCAGTCTTATGCTAGAACAGAAAGTTGCCCTCTACAAATTGACAGCAAGCCCCATTGCAAGGACAAATTCCACTCTCTATGTTCACCATAAGTAAACATAGAGAGGTCTAGCTTTGAAGCCTTTACCCCCACATTCCAGTCTCTTTGGTACAAGAGGGTACAGAAAGGGAAACTTGGACACCAGCCCAGACACAAAACCCTCTACCTACAACCTGTCCTGCCTGCATGATGTGCTGAAGCAAGGGTGGCATAGAACTTATGGGAGTGGCCAACGAATATTTGGTTTAACTTGAGGCCCATGCCATGGCAGGAGGTCTGTGGCCTACACTGCCTGCATGGCCAGGATTTAGAGACTGAATATATTATCGACGTAATTCCTTTAGTCACCCGTAAGGCTGCACTTCTGGGTTCTGAAGCCAGGGCATGTATCCCCTGTGCACATGCATGGATCGCCCGCCATCTGTGTCACCAGTGTCTGACACAGAAAGCCCGGTATGAAGGCACAGGGCGTAGCGTTGCCTGTCATCAGCATCTGACGTGGTCATGTCTCTCCCCCTTGTGCTCATGTGCTGGGGAGCCTTTAAAAGCTAAATGCGCCTTTATCGGGCTCTCTTCTTCCCTTTCTGTCCACATCATTTTCACCGAGCTCGTGCACATAATCTTCTTAATAAACTCATACACGTTGGTTTGTTCATGTCTCGTGTTCTCTCCTCATTTCCGCCGGACATTTTTAATCAAGACCTGTTGTAGAACCAAACATGACAGGCAAAAAAATCAATGAAATGATTCTTAATGATATTCTGCTACATGCATAGAATAGGTGTGCTTTGTCTAGTTGTCATCAGAGAGGCTTCCTCTTACAGAAGATGGGAGTGCATATAGCATAACCCTCTACTTATGCTCAGAGATTTTTTTTGAGATAGAAGGGTCAGAAAGATTGTAAGAGCCAGAGGTAGTAAATAACTTCAAGGAATCCGTGTTTTCAGGATAGAATGGGACTGTTGTACACAAGAACTCACAACAATTGTGATAGAATACATAAAACATTCTCAAGCTCAAGACAGAATCTCAACAGGAAGGGCATGGTGGGCCAACACCTTACAACTAGATGAGTAGGTACTGAAATTTGATGATTGCTAAGACAGTCAGTTTTCTTTAATAATGTGAACCCTGGAAGGTCAAATACAATCCAGGGCAGTTGTTATTCCCAAGAGTAGTTAGATAATACAAACTGGATTTGGCATATTAAAAAATAATCAGAAGAATAAAATTAGAGGTATGGGGTGATATGGAGGTGAGGGTTAATAATGTGAATCACAGAAATGTTGAGGGGGTGAATATTACCAAATCATGTTGCATGACATTCCTAACACATTAATAAAACATTATTTAAAATATTTTTATTTTATTAGATAATTGTTAGCCTTCATTTGTATCTGTGCACCACTTACATGCCTAGTGTCTGCAGAGGACAGAAGAGGACATCAGATGCCCTTGAACAGGAGTTACATATAGTTGCAGTCCCCATTTGATAAAACCAGGATTTCAAATGTAGCAATTGTTCTCAATCACTGAAATTTATTTGTTGAAAAATATTTAACAGGTACCTAAAATTATAGTCTTAAAGGGGTAGTAGAATATTTTGATACTATATGAAAATGTTTAATATATATATATTCTAAATTTTTTCATTTCTTT
>LOEQ01008716.1:26963-50457 GCA_001685075.1 Bramus lutescens
TGGTACAGGATCAGGGCCCCTTGCTGGTCAGGGACCTCTCCAATGGATCTTCTGTTATGGTTCAGAGCCCCTTGCTGGCCAGGGGACGTCACAGACAAAGGGTGTACCTTGCTGCTGGCAGGCTATTGAAACAAAGGAATTCCTGCCTGATTGAACTCACCACCCGGTCCAAGCGCCCAAACAGTCTGAGTTGGGGGATCTATGGCCCTGAAAAAGGGAAGGGAGGAGGTGCTTGAATCCTGTTGTTCCTTTCCTATTAATGTTTAGAAAATTAACAAAGTATTCTATTTCTGGGGGTGTTATCATCCCTTTCTGTTTATTGCAATTTGGTAAGTATGTTGAGAGGTTCTTTAAAAACCCCTTAGTACCATGAGAATAGCATGCAATTCAAACTTTTGGACAGAATAATAAGGACTTTGGTCCACTTTTCTTGAATTTTCTGATTTGTAATCCGCCTTTCCTGATTTATTTTTCTCAGTATACAATTTAAGGACTCCAGGTATTAGTATAACTATATAAAGCAAGGAAAGATCCTGTTAGTTCTCTTCATAAGTTGAATTTTCTTGCTTTTGGTATAGTTGTTAATCTCTCCCCCCAAAATTATTAGGTCTTTGTTAGTGTTCACTTTCTTCCTATAATTTGTCAATTTCATCATTATTCTGCTTAGTCTTCCTCTTAATCGACAATGTCTCAATTTTCCTTTTACATTTAACTCAGAGACCTTTTCCACATAAACTTTTAATTTTTTACTTGATTTATGTGGCAAAATATCCATTCCAAGATAATATCTTCCCTCTGCATTAAAATTTTTGTAGGAAAATGTTTGGAGCATAATATGACCAGAGTGCAGTTAAGATTCAGATCCACACAATTCACTTGTGCCTTCTGTAATTTTTCTTCAATGAAAGCCAATTCTCCCTCAGCTTCATCTGATAATTCTCTGGGACTATTTAAATCCCTTTCACCATCGAAGGTTTTGTTTAAATTAATCAGGTCATCGGGACCTATTCCAATAGTGTGCTATAGATGGGAAATGTCTCCTAGTAATCTCTGGAAGTCATTAAGAGACTGCAATTGATTTCTCCTTATTTGTACCTTTTGTGGTCTAGTTTTTATAAACCTACTTCATAACCTAAATAAGTAATATAAATTCCTCTTTGTATTTTTTCAGGAGCAATTTGTAATCCCTAAAAAGGTCAAATTTAATTACTTCTTCAAACATTTTTTTTCTAAAGTATCTACATTTGAATCACATAGTAAAATATCATCCATATAATGGTAAACTATAGATTCAGGAAATTGCTTACATATGATTTCCAATGGCTGACTTACAAAATATTGACACAGGATGTAGCTATTTAACATTCCCTGTGTGAGAACCTTCTCTTGGTACCTCTTAGCAGGCTGAGATTTAGTATAAGTAAGCACAGTAAAGGCAAATTTTTCTCTATCCTTTTCTTGTAAAGATATAATGAAGAAACAATCTTTTAAATCAAAAACTATAAAAGATCATTACTTAGATAATAGGGAAGGAAATTGAATTAAAGACTATAGAGAGCTCATTGGCTGAATCACCTTAGTAACAGCTCTTACATCTGTTACCATTCTCCATTTTCCAGATTTCTTTTTAACAAGTACAGGGAAATTCCATGGGCTGGGTGCTTCTTCAATATACTAAGCATCTAGTTGTTCCTGTACCAGCGGTTTTAAAGCCCACAGTTTCTCTATTTTTAAAGGTCATTGCTTAAACCATACATGTTTGTCTGTCACCTGTTTTAAAGGTAAGGCTGTTGGTGCCTTTGAATTATCAGCAGCTGTTGTGGCCTGTTCTTGTACAACCTGAATAGCCAGTGACTGCTCTTTATAACATCTTATAATAATTTTCCCAGAAACATATGTTAATTCATGGTTTGTTTCCAAGATTGGGGAAATGTTAATCTGGGTATTCCATTGATGTAACAAATCACATCCCCACAAATTCATTGCTATATTAGCCACATTTGGTTTTAATATTTCTTTCTGTCCCCATGGCCCTATGCAATCGACCCATCTCACACTCTGCTTTGCCTGAGATAAAGTTCTGATCACTAAAATCTGAACACTTACAACTTGAAGAGGCAATTTGGATGCCAAGATTCTGATTAAACTATGGTTACATCTACACTTGTGTCTACCAGACCTTCAATAACAATGCCACTTATTCATAAATTTAATTTTGGTCTTTGTTCTTTTGTAGATGTTTGCCAAAATATTTTCTGTATAGTTTCTCCTGAATTTTCTGTTCTCTCTTTTATAGCTGTTCTATTAGCCAGAGCAGTATGGTTTCTTAAAATAGGCATTAGGTTCTTTAATTGCTCTTGGAAAGAGTTCCTCTATAATGGCTGAAAACTACTAAATTGGATTTGGCATAGGGACCTGAGAGAGGCCTCTCCCTCTAGAAGTTTCCTGAGAGCACAGGACTGACTACCTTGAATATTTTCATTGACTTACATTCATTTGCTCATTGCCTACCTTTACCATAACTTCATAATCCAGAAGGGAGAGGCGTTCTGAATGGATTATTCTTAGAAAAAGCATTGTTTCTAGGGAATACCCTGTCTACAATCCCTTTTAAGGTAATGTTGTTTGCCATAATTATGACATTTGATATTTTAAGTTTTTCCTTAAACTTATGGAAATCACATCTCCCATTCATGCATTATCATGTTCATGAGATTCAATATTAATTGTATTGAATAATTGAATAATACATTCTTCCAATGGTGCTGACCTTGTCTTTAATAGCCTAATTATCCTTTCACATAGAGAATTGGCATTTTCAAAAGCCATAAATTCAATCGTTATTTGTCTATCTTCTGAATTTAGTATTATTCTATTTACTGCTGAAATAAATTTAAGAAATTTATAAAGGCTTCCTTTGGGCCATATATAACATTAGTAAAGGACTCAATATTCTTTCCTATTTCTCCAATTCTGTCTCAAGCATTCAAAGCTTCTACATGGCATAAATCCAGGGTGTTGTTATCACATAAAGCTTGTCTTTCTATAGTAGCATAATTTCTTTCTCTAAGAATTTAGTCTTAGGAGATTTCCCTACCTCTAGCTGTACTCTGTTGTTCAATAATCTTTGCCTCTTCTCTTAACCAGGCACTTCATTGTATTTGTGGACCAGGCTCTAAACACCTTTAATCAATTCTATCTGATCTTTAGGGATAATTCTATTACAATATGACCACGAGTTTAGCATTTGCTTCACAGAAGGTGAATGCATGCTGTATGAGACTATTGCTTCCTTGGATATCCTTAGATCTAACATTGGCAAAGGAATACAATTAGCTGTAACAGAGCCTCTGCCATTTGGAAATTCCTGTAAGGTTACTGGATATATTAAGATTGGTTGTCTGAAAAACTTGCGTTGTTCCTCTATTTTTATAATGCAATGCTGAAATTGGTTCTTCATTAAATTCCTTTGTTGGGATTTGCATATCTCTGTGATCTGTTTTATTAAGTTTCTCTAAGGCCTGTATCTTAGCACTCAGATGAACCAACTATTTTAGTGATAAGACAAAAATGATAAAGCTGATAATATTTACTATTGACATTATATAAATTCCATCTAAATTAGATATCCATTCATTTAACCATACCATTTTCAAGCTGTCTAGCATATTAACTAACATACAGAGACCGAAATCCATCCACTGTAATGCTTTTTCCCATTTTAATGTGTTAAACAAAAACACTCTCTTTTAACTAATTCCTCCCTTTAAGAATTTCCAATTGTCTTACCAAATCTACCAATGATGTTGAAGATGTGAGGCTTACTGCTGCTGCATACAACAGTAAAAGCCTGACTGAATTTCAAAACAGCTACCTAGTTTGACAGCAGCCCAAGAAAGGGGTTCAGGGAGAGCCTGAAACCCACGAGGGAGAGAGATAGAGAAAGAGAATGTCAGGTTTAAAAAAAAAAAAACACAGCNCAGCGGCTTATTTGGAAAAAGTACGTGTGTCCAGGGGATGCCTGAAAGCAGAACCAGCCAGACTAGGGAGGATGAGTCCTTTGGCATTTGAAGTGCAGGCACTTCTAGAGTTTGGGTGGCAGCTGGAGACTGTTTTAGAGAGGCTAAAACAGGAAATTCCCAAACTCACTCAGATGATTGGGGCAAAAAAGAAAAGAAAGCCTTGCTGGATTGAGCTGGAGCCCCACATGTGGCTCTGGTGGGAACCCCACATTCAGCTCTGGCTTGTGCCCATTGCTAAAAAGCCAGAGGCAAATGACTTTTTCATGAATTTGTATCCCAAATGTTGGGTCCCAATTGTAACATGAATAATAAAAACACAGAGACAGATATTGGGGGTTCAATATGAAGATCAGAAAAGCAAAACAAAAAAGCCACTAGATAGCTCTTACCTCTATGAAATCTTCAGAATGAAAAGAGAATGAGTTCCTGTTTCATACTGCCTTATATTCCTTTCTAGTGCTAGGATAAAAGGCATGTACCACCATCACCTGGCCTCTATGGCTAACTAGTGTGGCCACTGGGATTAAAGGCAATGACTGCCTAGCCTGTATGAATTTCACTGATCTTCAGGAAAATTTTATGAATTAAAACACAAATAATATACCACTATAATCAACAGCTCTTGAGATCGAGTTTGTAATATTTTCACTTATATCAATGGTATGTTAATTTACAATATATAATCATAATCTCTAGAATACAATAAAACATAACTATGTCAAGAAACATGTAATTATATTCCATAAGAAAATAAAAGTAAATACTAATAAACTTGAATGAGGTAAAGAATGGCTTAAACTATTCCAATTTTCTTCCAACAAAATAAATCCAATTTAAAGAAATGCATTAAGCTCAATAAAATTGGTGTAAAGATCAGATAGGTGACCCAGTAGATAGCAGTATTTGTCATCAAGTTTGACATCATGAATACAAACTCTAGGACTCC
Organism: Bramus lutescens; assembly: GCA_001685075.1. Classification (NCBI taxonomy): domain Eukaryota; kingdom Metazoa; phylum Chordata; class Mammalia; order Rodentia; family Cricetidae; genus Bramus; species Bramus lutescens. The sequence continues at coordinate 31,932 of LOEQ01008716.1, forward strand.
CATGGTGAAAGGGTATGGACACACACACACACACACACACACAAACACACACACACACACTGCACCTTCTGTTTCCATATACATAGAGTAACTAAATGTATTAGCTTTTAAGTGATAAGATAGATGCAAAAGACAGAAAACAGGTTTAAGAATGATGGAAGACAAAGAGAAAACATTAATGAAAGAACAAGAGAAAGCAACTCATTACAAGCAAACTACAATGAGATGAATAGTCAACAGTTTTGGAATATGGGATAGAATTTAGGCCTACATACATAAGTAAGTGCTTTGCCAATAAGTTTCATGCTCATTCTAACCCATGACTATGATGCCATGTGAGGTGCCAAGATAGAAAAACAATTGATAGTCCTATCTAGCCATAAAGCCTACAAATCACAACAATGATCAGCATGGAAAAATATACCCAAATGTGAAATAGTGACATTCTTATTTTGGAGTTAATCAAAAACTTTCTTTTTGGATTAGGACTCATTAAATAGGAGGGAATTTATGACTGGTATTGTAAACCTAGCCATCTGATCATGGCTCAAAAGGTAATAAATAAATCCCAGAGAAGAACCTATAGCTACCATTTTCCTAGACCAATATAATTTCAAACTGTACTCTAAATGCTTATCCTTGTATCCATCAATAAGTGTGATTCTCATTCCTTATCATATAAGTTTCATTTTTGCAGCAGACAAAAGCTACCACAGATATGCACAATTGGTCAAGATGCACAGGATAAATGACTGTTTTGGCCTCAGTTTTAATTTATAGATTGATAATAAAAAGCCATACCTAAGTCTCAAGGACTATCACAAAATAGTGGCAAAGTAAGTTTATAAGAGATAGAACATAAGGATGTACTGCGAGACAGTGTATTTTAGTCTTGACAAGAAAGCCGTAAGCATGAAAACTCAAAAGTATGGTTTTTTAAACAATCACTGAATACGGACAACACCAACTGATATTCCAAAAAGGATGGGGGGAATTTTCACAAGGTTTCCTCCTTAGATGTAAAGTTGTTCTTGGTGACTGAGAGGGAGACTCAGCCTCCAAAGGAAAGCTCCAGTATAGGTAATTCTATCCCAAATCGTTAGCCAGCCCCTAAAACCCATACATAAGACCACCATTAAATGGATTCCGTAGATGGACTTGAAGAGAGTTGTGGGGGAGAAGAGAATAAAAATATAAATGAAATCCTCATGTATAAAATTACCAATATGACATTTAAAAGAAAAAGGAAGTATTTTTCCCTTAAGCCACCAGAAAGACATGTTGGCATTCACATTTGTATGTAAACTGACTTAGCAGTTGCAGCCTATGTCAGATTACCGGCCTGCAATACTGGACTGTTTAAGTTGTAAGATTCATGAAAAAATCTGGTCAAAAGATGTATAAAATATTTTCTTTCACTCTTCAAATGGTCCCAGTTTTCAAACTTTGATGACTGGTAGCACTTTCTCCACTTACTTTACCTGTACAGTCAACCTTATTAGCAGAAGAAAAAATTGCGAACAGAAAAGCACACACGTGCACACGCACACACACCCACACACACCTGGGGGTAAAATCTTGAAAGTGTTTGTGAATCTCAGCACTATTTACAGTTAATATTTACCAATAAAATGAAAAAAAGAAAAAAAGCCTCCCTAAATATAGATAGCCTATGCCTAATGTTCTGTAATTACAAATTTATGATTATAAAAGTATATTAATTCTGTAGTGATATTTTGCTTATAATCTAAAAAAGTAAAGTTTGCCTTAAGATCAGAGTGCAGAGCTCAGCATCTAGAGAGCCATAGATACCAGGCAATGGTGGCACACATCTTTATTTCCACCACTCGGGAGGCAGAGTCAGATTGATCTCTGTGAGTTCAAGGACACCCTGGGCTACTCTACTTTAATCCAGTCTCAAAGAGAAACTGGGCCAAACAGTGGTAGCTCATACCTTCAGTCCCAGCACTTAGGATCCCATGTCTTTGATCTCAGTACTAAGGAGATGGAGACAGGAGTGATAAGGTTGGGCTGAGAGAAGAATATAAGGAGGAAAGAGACAGAAACTCAGTTCATCCTAGAGATGCTGTCTGTGGATGCAGTCAGAGGAGGAAGGCTGAGGACAGGATTGTCCTTTGGTTTGTGCATTAGTACAGGTGAAAGATCTTTCTAGTGGCTGGCTGCACGGATTCTCTGATCTCTCAGCTTTCACCCACTAATATCTGACTCTTGGATTTTCTAATTAAGACCAATTAGAATTCGTGTTATACATTCTGTGATCAATATTTTGTCAAGTTAAGTGAACTTGTTCTTTCACAATTTTAAACATGCACAAAATACAGTTTGCCGATTGCAACCCCCATCTCTCTAATATCCCTTGCATCCCTATTACACTCTCCATCTGTCAATTACATTAGCCAGATTCGTGACTTTATGATGATGGTAGTGGGATTTTGTTGCTCTTTTCAGGTTCATTTTGTTTCATTTTCTAGAGAAGCACTTGGTTTAACCAGGATCATCTCTGTGATCACAGATTAGCAACTATATATATTGGAGCCTCGGCAGGTACAAAACTGAAGACAGTGCCTGTTCTCCCAGAATATTTCAGTAGCTAATAGTTCAGTAGGGAAAGATTTAAAGTCCTGTAATCGGACCCAGTACCCTGTAGGCTCATTACAGGCAAATACAGCTGCTGCAATGTCATAACAGCTTTGGCTATGCCATGCACAAAAGACAGCATGCCACAGGCCTTCTTTCAGTCTTCCAGCTTTAAGTTCTTACTATCCCCTCTTGCATAATGATCCCCAATCCTTAGAGGAGATGGTATAAAATGTTCTGTTCAGTAATATACTGTCAACTTATTTATTCTCAGCATCTTGACCAGATACGCACCTCTGAATTTACCTCTATTCATTGTGTAGATGTTTCATTAAAAAAGGTTGTGAGTAGCATTTGTCTGTGAGTATAAACATAAGTATGTAGAATGTAGCTGAGCATAATGACATTTTATTTAAACAACAGTAGCAAGCTCACAGCTATGGTCTAACATCTCCTCTGTCATGGGTTTTTAACATGATTTATGTCAGCGGGTATGAATTTCCCTTTGCCTAACACAAAGACAAATTTTTGCTCAGCTTAATTTCTCTGCACTCTGTGGCCTAAGGGAATGGTGTCTCCAACAACAGGATCTTATCAACTAGTTCTTGTGAATAAGAATGACAAGATCTTTTATTACCTGGGTGCCTGTTAGCTCTTCCTGACCAACAGCTCAAAAAGGGGTATATTACACCTAACCTGTTTTATAGCACTTGACTTTCAGAAGAATTATCTGGACATCCTGACACACAAAATATCTCTTTTTTAGCTCTCTCAGTATTTAAAATCACACACACACAGACACACACACACTATATGTGTGTGTATGAGGATGAACTTTTGGTTATTTGTACATGACTGCTGGTACCTATGGATGTCAGAAGTTTAGGATCTCCGTGGAGCTACAGTTATAAATGGTTGTGAGCCTCTTGGTGTAGGTGAACAGACCTAAACTCAGCCCCTCTACAAGAGCACCATGAGCTCTTAAATGGGCCTTAATTATATTTCACTTGGCATACAAAACAGTAAGTTTCCATATGAGTTTTTCATATGTCCTCTGCATTTGCTTATCCTCATCTCCCATCATCTATCTTCTCTATCCCTGCTGAAACTTTCCACCCCATACTTTCCTGCTCTTTGTTTTCAAACCACCTATTTATTATCTTCTAGACTCTAGTCATTAAATCATGAATCACTCCAGTGGTCCTTTTCCAGTTTCTTGACTTCTATAAGCACTACAGGCTAATGTCACAAGTCTAAAGATTTGAGTATAGGATCCATATATGACAGAAAACATGCCATGAGTTACCTTGATTAGTATATTTTTCTGTTTCTATTAATATACATGAAAATTTTATAATTTAATATTTGTTTACATGTGAATAAAATTCTACTTTGTACATAGACAAAATTTTCATTACCCATTTATCAGTTAATAAACATATAGGCTTATACCATTTTCTAGCTACTGTGAATATGATGCCAATAAACATGACTGAGCAAGTAAAACCATTCTAGGATAGGATATAGAGTCCTTTTAGTATATATTTGGAGTGGTATAAGTAGGTCACACAGTTGATATAGCTATTTTGAGGAACTCCTACCCACATCCCTCAGGGGCTGCACCAGTTAATATTATAACCAGCAGTCAACAGGAATCTCTCTTTCCCTATGTCCTCAACAGCATTAGTTGTTGCTTGATGTCTTGGTCATAGCCATTATGACTCCTGTGGGGTAGAATTTCAGCATTGTTTTAATTTTCATTTCCCTGATGGCTAAGGGTATTGGGTGCTTTTAAAAGTGGTTATCAGCCATTATTGTTTCTTCTTTCGAGACTTATATGTTTAGACAGGTGGCTCATTTTTGTTGGATTTTGACTGATATTTTGTTGGACTTTTGACTGATATATAGATTTTTTTAGTTATTTGTGTATTCTTGATATCAATGGTCATTTGAAAATACAGCTGTCAAAATTTTCCTCACTCTGTGAGATGCCACTTCACTCAAAAATAATTTCTTTTACTTTACCAAAGAATTTTAGTTTCTTGAAATCAAATTTGTGGGTTCTACTGAAGTCCTAGTCAAAAAACTCTTGCAAATACCTATATGTTGAAGAATATTCCTGTTTTCTTCTAGGATCGTGGAAGTATGTAGTCTCATACTGAGGATCTTTATCAATTTAAAGTTGAGTTTTGTGAATGGTAAAAGACAAAGATCTGGTTTCATACTTCTACATGTAGCTATCTATCCAGTTTGATGAGCAACATTTGTTAAAGATTTACTCTTTTTTCCAATGTGTAGTTTTGGCATCTTCATTAAAAATCAGTTATATGGAGCTATGTGGACTTACATAGAGATATATAGATTTCAATTATATTCCATTGACCTAAATGTCGTTTTTTGTACAACCACTTTGTTGTTTGTATTATTTCAGCTCTGTAGCATAACTTAGAACCATGTATGGTAGATACCTAACCACAGTGTTTTCATTATTTGTGTTTTTTTTGCTATTCTTGGTCTTTTGTTGCTTTATATATGTTTTTATTGTGTGATTTTTTTCTCTTAGAATTTTGATTGGGATTGGATTAAGTTTGTACATTTACAGTGAAATTGTGGTTTTTATAAGATTAATTCTCCTAATCCATGAACTTAGATAGTCTTTATCTCATAGTCTCTTTACAGATTTCTATCTATAGTGTATTAAAGTCTTTCTCTAGAGTATGTTTATCCCCCAATTCCCTGTATCTGTGTGTGGTTTGGGTGTGAATGTGTATGTGTGTGGTTTTTGAATAAGAATGTTTGTCTGAATCCCATTTCTAGCATGTTTGTCATTTGTTTACAGAAAGGCTAATACTTTTTTTTTACAAAAGAGTATTATTCCTCTTCATTAAATAGCTAACATGAACAAAACTCAAGAATATCTAAGAATGAAAGAATTAGCTTGCAAATGTGTTGTCTGTTTTTTTTTCTTTTTGATAACTTGCACAAACTTAAACATATGTGAGAAGATGGGATCTTAACTGAGAAAAGGACTCCATAAGATTTTCTGTAGGAAAATCTGTAGGATATTGTCTTAATTAATGATGGATATGGATGGGCCCAGTCCAGGAAGGCTAATGCTAGGACCATGTGGGTTGTATAAAAAAGCAGGATGAGAGCAAGTCAGTATGCAGAGTTCCTCTCTGGCTGTTGCTTTCCACATTTCTAACTTGAGTTCCTGTGCTAACTTCCCTCAGCAATTGAGTGTGATCTTGGAGTAGTAAGATGAAATAAACCATTTTGTCCCCAAGTTGCTTTTCATCATGGTGCTTTATAGTCTCAATAAAAAATAGTAACAAAATTATAAAGCTTTCAAATCTTTTTATATCAAATATGTATTTATTTCATAATGATTTTGGCAATGGAATATAGTGAAATAAAACATCCATCAATTCTAAAATAAAGAAATGTAAATACACTTTTAAAGTTAAATACAGCATACATTTCAAAATCTGTTTGTTAGTCATATAAACTAAAAAGATATTTTTGAGATGTTTAGGGATTTGGAAATGCTGAAAAGATTAATGTTTACAAATTTAGGCTTGTAGAAGTTCCTTAGAAGTTGAGCAATTATGGAAGTAGTATACAGTTAGAGAAATGTCTTGGTAGTTAAGAATGTGAACCCAACTTCCAGAGGACCTAACATCAGATCCCAGCTTTTATGTCAAGTGCCTCACAACTGCCTATAACTTCAGCGTCAGGGGATCTGATATTCTCTTCTGGCATCTGCTGGTATTTTCACTCATGTACACAAAGGTACCATAATTTTTGAAAGCAAAGGTACTGTGCAAGCTACCAAAAGAGAAAAGTTAACACCAATCCAATGACAAAATATTTAGTCTACAATCTGTCCTGCTTGCAAAATATGCTAGGGAAATGGTGGTACAAACCTTGTGAAATAATCAACCAATGTCTGATTTGACTTAAGGCCTACTTCCTGAGATCGAACCCAAACCTGAAACTGTTTGGGTGACCAAGAAGCAGAGATTAGATAATCCAGATCAAGGGAAAAATTGAAAACTACTGGTCTAAAAATAGTAACAATGATGTAAAAATGATGCCTAATGATAGTATACTATACTTATAGATTATACTTATAGATAGTCTACTATACTTATAAATTATCACCATTTTCATCCAATATCAGAGAGGCAGCAAATGGGAAAAAAATACAAAGACCCATTCCAGATATTATGCAAAGAGAGTGGGGAGAGAGAAAGATGGGTAAAAGAGAGAGAGAGTGAGAGAGAGAGAAGGAGAGAGAGAGACCTTGGAGCACAAAGTTCTAAAGAAGATGTATCCATCAAATTCCTCCCTGCGTAGCTTAGGGAGCCCCACAGAAGAGAAGGCAGAATGTGTTAGGGAGACAGAAGGGAGGGAAGATACTGTGAAAAATAAGGCCTTCTAAAGCAACTGAATGATAGTTTTTCCTTCATTTTATTATATCATATCAAGGTTGGATGAGGTATATCAACACAAGTAGAAGAACCCTAATAGAAGGCACAAGAATCAAGAGACCCACTAGTTTGCACGTTCAAGGGTCTCATGAAACCTACTAAATGAGAGCTGTAGTATACTTGTATGTGTAGGCCCTGTGATTTCGGGTTCAGTCTCTGTGAGTTCTTATGAGCTTTTCTCAGTTCTTTTATTTTACTATATTCTATTTTGTCATTATCTTTAAAAGTCTGTTCATTTCTAATGAAAGGCAGAAAGAGAGTAGATACAGATGGGCAAAGAGTTTGGTGAGAACTGGTAGAAGTGTGTGGGGAGATAAATTGTATTCCAGTTAGATTGTATGAGAAAAGAATCTATGGTTAATAGAAGGGCAAACATTTTTTTTTAAAAATCCCAATAGGGATAAAGAAAAACTGTTTTGAAACAGGACAGATATGTAAAACTTTGAATTATCAGGAAGCCTGTTGAATAGACTGTCTTGTTAGAAGTAAATAGCAGTGTAGCATATTATTATAATATTTGATAATTGTGTTACTGCAGAGAAATTTTGTGGAAGTTTAGCTATAAACTCAGTTGCTTGAGGAAAAGCTTTCAAATCTTATGACAAAAGTATCTTTCAATTCTTTGAGGTGATTAAGTGATTTTTATGTGCATATGTTATCATTTGAGGTCATTTGCTTTCTTTCACTTATCTAGGAACGATAAAACATTGGCTTTCTTTTATGTGATTATCTTTCTGCAGTATGATTTATCCCCTTTATAGAATCTTCTACAGCTTCAATCTTGGTTGGATATTGACACTTGGATATACCTGGGATTTAATAGAACCTATGCGAACATTTCTTCATTTGAGCTTCATTTGCCAACTAGATGAAGAAAACTGTTTTTCCAAACTAGTAAATCCTTTCTTGAAAATATTATTCCATATTCTTGCTAATATATGTACATACATGTGAGTGCACATGCACACACACATATAAAATTTGTTCACCATTCTATTCCCTTACTTTAACATAACAATAATAACTTCATAAAACTGAATTTACTGACTTCTTGAAAGTTTGATCCTAGGAACTATAAAGGTCCAAGGAAAGGCACAAGGGAAGATATGTTACGTGGAAAAGTGATAGCTTGGTTTTATATGACATGAAGTTATTGGGGAAGGCAAAACTGGGGTTTAGTGGTTTAGTAGCATTCATGGTATGGTATAAATAGGATAGGAAGGGCAAAGAGAGTGGGTGAACCCAAACTAAGCATGTATGAAAAACCGTTATGAAAATCCATAACTTTTTAAACTAATTTCAAAATATATATTTTTAAATAGAAGGGTTTTAGCATAGATACCCTGCACAGGCAGACAATTTTTTCTTCTAGAAGACCCATATTATTAAAAGAAAATATTTGTGTTAGTTATTTGATATCTCCCTGAGTAAATGGTTAAGAAGGCTCCAAAGACCACTCAAACAACACCACTATTGATATTGCTCTTGGTTGTTCTCCAGAACTAGATGGTATTATTGTATTGCTGAACACAGCACACATTTTGGTTTGTGGATATAGTGAAATCAAGCTGAAATTTACCTGTAAAGTTTCTCCCTGCTGATTAGTTTTCATAGTGCCACAAAGTGCTATTCAGGCAGATTAGGAAGAAAAGACGTCAGTTTGTACTACTGCCTTCTGCAATGCTGACCTGTCTGTTATGAAGTGCCCAGTAGCATAGCAACGCAACAAAAAGATACAGATTTGGGTTTGATTTGAAATCTGCTCCACAGAAAGGACTTCATACCTGGCATTGTAAATCTAACTGAAAACCCATGATCTGGAAGGCTATAGGTCCTATGTGGGAACTTTCTACTGTCTCTTTACTAAACAACAAGTTGTCAAATTGCCTTCTAAATATTTATAGCTACACCTATATATTAACACTGCCCTTATGCCCCACTAGAGAAGCTACTTTCTGTCATGACTGCCAGTTAATGCAGAGAAGCATAACTGATAAAAATTGTTGAGAATGTGTTACTTCTGAATGCTTAAATGAGTCATCTGTATCACCTCCTGAAATAGGTCAGGGAACATCAGGGAGAATGAGATAGAAAGAATGTAGAAGCAGGAAGAAGGGGGGGAGGAATATTGTAAAATGCTGTCTTCTGTTCATGGCAAGAACATTGCATTCATGAGCTTACTGAAGATATGTTTAGCTATAAAAGATCAAGTCAACAAGATCAGTCAACATTACAATTGTCAGCACTAATTAGACACTACAAGTTATTAACCTTACAAAAGGAGAGGAGATGAAGAGGAGTAGTAAGGAATGTATTGGCAGTTCTGGGTGAAGTAAGAATGAAGACATATGGGCTCCTGGGAAGAAAGGAAGAGAAGAGCTGGAAGTTCTTGGAGGGAGTGGGAGGGAAGAATTAGGGGTGTATATGTTCAAGATATATTATTTACATGTTTAAAATTGTCAATGAATAAGTGAAAATGTAACAAAAACAATAGCTACATTCGAAGACAAAGTTCACAGGTTCTGATGATTTTTGGCAGTGGTATTAGTATACTTCTGCTACATTTCATTAATCAAATATTCATAAAAATAATAAATATTAATAAAGACTGATAACATAGTCTATCCTATTTATAAGAGGAGGACTCTACCATATTAATAGGGGTGGGAATTTTTACATTCAATCTCTCACACAGAGCAATCTACAGTACCAGTAACTCCTAATTAGAGTACATTTAAAAACAGATAAATATGTACTTAAATTGCTAAAAATCCATGAAAAAATGGAAATGTGAATACTTCCAGAGCAAACCTAATTACTTTATGTAAAAATTGTAACTGATTTACTATCAAAAAGCAAATTAAAGGAGGCTTGAGATAATTAGTTAAGGGTATATATGATATGTTTTAAATAAAATACTGGTAGTAGATAAAAGTCAATTAAAAAATAAATGCAAAATGATAAAATAGGCACACATGATGCAAAAAGCAGAAAGAAAAAGTACAATAACAAAAATCAAATAATTCCAAAAGAAAAAAATGGTAAACAAAAATAATCATAGCAAAATCACATTTAGAGGAAAATATTTAACAGTATAAGTGAAAGGCAGAGATTACCAAATCAGAGAATAAAGCAAACTCTGACTCTGCATCATATAAAATATTTAAAGATGCAGGTTGAAATCAAAGGGATGTAGAATGACATAACATTTATAATGAAAGATATTAATAATACAAAATATAGATGATAATGTGTTAGTATATAAGGAAGATATAATAATTCAAAATATAATCATCAAAAAGAGAGATTCAGGAAGCCAAAATAGAAATTGAAAATATAGTTTGGATAAACATTTGTCTATTTTGTTGATTGACTCAAAGAACAAACTCTGTCTCATTGATTCTTTGTGTTGTTTTCTTTGTTTCTATTTTGTTGATTTCAGCTCTCAATTTGATTATTTCCTGCTATCTAGTTCTCTTGAGTGAGTTTGCTTCTTTATCTAAAGTTTTCAAATGTTCTGTTAATTCATTAGTGTGGGACATTTCCAGCTTCTTTATGTAGGCATTTAGTGCTATGAACTTTCCTCATAACACTGCTTTCATTGTGACCCATAAATTTGGATATGTTGTGGGTCATATTCATTGAAATTAGGAAACCTTTAATTTCTTCCTTTATTTCTTCATTGACCCATTGATAATTCAGGTGATCATTGTTAAATTTCCATGTGTTTGTGGGCTTTCTGGAATTTGTATTGCTGTTGAATTCTAGTTTTAAATCATGGTGATCTGATAAGATACATGGGGTTATTCCAAAAATGTAGAGGTTTGTTTTGTTACCAAGTATGTGGTCAATTCTTCAGAAGGTTCCATGAGGTGCTGAGGAGAAGGTATATCATTTTCTGTTTGGATGGAATAGTCTATAGATGTATGTTAAGTCCATTTGAGTCATAATATCTGTAAGTTCCCCTTATTTCTCTGTTAATTTTTTGTCCAGTGGTGAGAGTGGGGTGTTGAAGTCTTCCACTATTAGTATGAGGGGTTTAATGTATGATTTAAGCTTTAGAAGTGTAGGCCCATATTTCATACAAAATATTTGCAGCCAGGCTCTCTAACAAAACAAGTAGAAGACTTGTATGACAAGAACTTTAGATCCTTGAAGAAAGAAATTGAAGAAGACACCAGAAAGTGGAAAGATCTCCTATGCTTTTGGGTAGGCAAAATTAACATAGTGAAAGTGGCAATATTACCAAAATCAATCTACAGATTCAATGCAATGCCCATCAAAATCCCAGAAAAATTCTTCACAGAAGAATGGATAAGAAAAATGTGGAACATTTACACAATGGAGTACAACACAGCAGAAAAAATTAATGACATCTTGAATTTTTCTTGCAAATGGATGGAGCTAGAAAATATCATTTTGAGTGAGGTAACCCAGATACAGANAAATTGAAGAAGACACCAGAAAGTGGAAAGATCTCCTATGCTTTTGGGTAGGCAAAATTAACATAGTGAAAGTGGCAATATTACCAAAATCAATCTACAGATTCAATGCAATGCCCATCAAAATCCCAGAAAAATTCTTCACAGAAGAATGGATAAGAAAAATGTGGAACATTTACACAATGGAGTACAACACAGCAGAAAAAATTAATGACATCTTGAATTTTTCTTGCAAATGGATGGAGCTAGAAAATATCATTTTGAGTGAGGTAACCCAGATACAGAAAGACAATTATAACATGTACTCACTCATAAGTGGTTTATAAGCATAAAGCAAAGAAGACCAGCCTACAAATCACAATCCTAGAGAACCTAGACAACAATGAGACCCCTAAGAGAGACATACGTAGATCTAATTTGCATGGGAAGTAGAAAAAGACAAAATCTCCAGAGTAAATTGGGAGCATGGGGACCATGGGAGATGGTTGAAGAGGAAGGGAGAGTTAGGAAGGGGACCAGAGAAATATGCAGAGTTCAATAAAAATCAATAAATATCAGAAATACAGTAATATATGATGATCAAAATAAAATATTTTAATTATTCCAATTAAAAAGAGACTATAAAATAACAAACCAGAAAAATGTCATTAAAATTGGACAATTATATCAGTTATCATGACTTAATCCATATTTATAGTTTAATTCACTGAAAAACTATAGAAATAATATTCTACTTTAATGTGCACATACAATTCACCAGGATAAAATCATTCCATTTACATAAATTTCCATAGGCTAAAATTCCATAGAGTTAAGCATATTTACAATATGGAATTATTTAAGTTATCAATACTAATTATAATACCCAGACAGATTTAGGAATAATTTTACATATGCATAAATTGTCAACCACTTACTTAACGGAAATGATGAGGAAATATTTTGTGATGGCAATATGGCTCACTGGTCAAAAGCACTTGCCTCATAGACTTTTCAAGGTGAGTATAAGCTCTGAAAATCATCTCAAGGTGGAAAAAGATAACTGGCTACACAAAGATTTTCTCTGACCTCCACATGTACACTAAGGCAAAGCACCCTCCATCACACATCATATACAAACATACTCAATAATAGTAAATAGTTAAAAAGAAAAAATGGCATTATTTTCAGCCAAAGTTTAAAGAACACATAATATATAAAAATTGAGAAATATAACCAAAATCACATTTATAAGGAAATCAATAAATAACTTGAAAAAATTGAAATTAATTATATTAAATATAAGTGAATCAATGCTATGGTTGAAATGTAGGGATTATCAATGGATTAATACAAATGTCCTCTTTTTAATGGACAAATACTCCATAGACCCTTATGCAGTTTGCTTTAAGCAGCTGTGAGTTTCTGCATCAACCACTGTCTATTGAACATAGATATATCTAATGAGGTCTGACAACTGTCTTAATCAATGTGTACAGAAATATAAAATTTAGAGAGTAGTTTGATACTATATCAGTTTAACAAAATAATAGTAATAGGTTCACCCCTGGCACCTATGAGCTCCCAAGCCTTACTTTCTTGACCATCTTATGGAATCAGACATTTTTTTCTTCTCTTGAGCAGGGCTTAAATCAAATCAGAAAACGATTGGTTATTCATATAACATTCATGCCCCTAATGTATCCATGAACTTATCTTGTCATCCAGTTATTATTGTAGCAGACAGGATTCACAACCAGATTAAGACTTTTCATGTTTACTCTCTCTCAGCAGCCTGCATAGCACCTTCCTGTATTATAAATCTTTCCTGCAGAGCGGTTTAAAATGTTTGCTGCTCTTTCAGAAAACCAGATTTCATTCAGTTCCCAGAAGACATATCTGGTGATCCACAACTGCCTGTATCTCCAGTCCAGAGGAAAGGTGACGATCCAATGGCCGAGATGGGGCATGAATACACACACACACACACACACACACACACACAGATCACATATCACATCATATCCACAGGAACAAAAATAAAAATAATCGCCAGGCAGTGGTTCACATGCCTTCAATCCTAGCACTCAGGAGGCAGAAGCAGGTGGATCTCTGGGAGTTTGAGTTCAGATTGGGCTACAGAGCGAGTTCCAGGACAGGCTCCAAAGCTACAGAAAAAAACCCTGTCTCCAAAAACAAAATAAAAGAATTTTTGCATGTGGTGCAAGATGACAATGTCTCCCATAGACTCAGTCTGAATATTTGATACCCAGTTGGTAGCACTGTTTGGATAGGTTTAAGATATGTAGCGTTGATAGAGGAAGTATGTCACTCGGTAATGGTTTTCAGGTTTCACAGCTATATGTCATTTCCAATTCACTCTCTGCTTCCTACATGTGTTTCAAGATGTGAGCTCTCAGCTTCCTGTTCAAGTTTCAGTCTGTTGCCTCCCACAATGACTGACACCCCTCTAGAACTATAAGCTCAAATAAATGCTTCTTTCTATAAGTTCCAATGGTCATGGTGCTTTCATCACTGCAATAGAAAATTGACTAATATGCTGTTATAGTTCACTCTCTATTACTATAATAAATATATGACCAAAAGCATCATGGGGAGGAAAGGGTTCCTTTCTTTGGTTTATACATTCTGCTGACAGTTCGTTACTAAGGCAAGTTGGAGCAAGAATTCCAGGCAGGAATGTGGAGGCAGGAACTAAAACAGAGACCACAAAGGGATACAAGGTCTGAAATTTATACAATTTTGGACCGCCTACCCAAAAGAGTTGGGGTGTACCCATTATCAACAATTAATTAATAAAATACACCATAGCGTTGCCTACTGGCCAAACTACAGGAATATTTTTTCATTTAAGGTCCTACTTTTCAGATAACTCTAGATTGTGTCAAGGTGACAGAAAACTGACAAGATCAAAGTCTTTTTTAAAAAGTATAGAGTTTGGAGACTGGTGGGAAGGCTCAGTTGGTAAAAGCTTTTATAGCAGAAGCCTAATGATGAGTTTCATCCCAAGGACACATATAGTGGAAGGAGAAAAATAACTCCCATAAGTTGTTCCAAATTGTCCTCAGACCTCTATGTATATGCTGTTGTATTCATGTACACACACACAATAAATTAAAAAAGTAAGTATATTATATCTGAGATATACCACATGAATAAATGCAAGACATATAGTATATATCTTTGTACTTATAATTAATAATTCTGTGAAACAAAAATAATTGAGGGCACCTGGGAAGTGATGGCACATTGCTTTAATCCCAGTACTTGAGAGGCAGAGGCAGGTAGATCTCTGTGAGTTCAAGGCCAGTCTGGTCTACAGAGTAAATTCAAGCATAACTAGGACTGTTGCTCAGAGAACTGTCTCAAGAAAAGAAACAAAAATAATGAATAATTGAGGGCAAATCAGATATTTGTGATTTTATAATAAACCCTCGGAACTTAAGAACAATGTATGCAAAGTTGAAGAACTTTAGATCATTATTCAAAAAAGCTGTATTTTCACATATCAGTAATGAAAAACAATGAGCAGATTGGATATAATCATTGTTGGAAAACCCTAAATGGCTTTTTAAAATCAGAAATGGAAAAGGCAATCCTAACATTCATATGAAATCTCAAGGGAGCCTCAACTGCCAAAGAAATCTTGACAGAGAAGAGTCAAATTTGAGAAAGCATACTTCCCTGTTTCAACTTATCTACCAAGGTCTATAATCAGAAGATTGTGATAATCCATGAAGACAGATTAATTATTCTATAAAGTTTACCATGCAGAAAACAATCTATGTATCTATATTTAAGGTCATTTGATTTTTTAACAAGGTTGCAAAGATAATTCAATGGGAAAATTTTATTCGACAAACAGTGATGTGTGATTCCCCTCTGTGTGCTGTGAATACCACTGGTTAATAAAGAAGCTGTTTTCAGCCAATAGCTTAGCACAATAAAGTCAGGCAGAAAATCCAAACTGAAATGGAGAGAGAGAGAATAGGCTGTGGCAGGAGAAGCCATATAGCTGCCAGAGGAAAGAGACACAAGAACTTTGCCCAGTAAGTCACAGTCATGTGTTGATACACAGATTAATGGAAATGGGTTACTTTAAAATATAAGAGCTAACTAGAAAGATGCTTAAGCTATTGGCCAAGTGGTGTTTTAATAATATTGTGTCTGCATGGTTATTTTGGGTCTGGGCTGCTGGGAAAAAATGAGCAGCCTCCTCCAACAAAACAGTGCTAGTACAAGTACTTACTCATAATAAATAATAATTTGGGGCTTATACTTCATACGAATAAGTGAAAATACAACATATAGGTAAAAATAAGAGCTATGACTATAAAACACTTTGAAGATTTTAATATTTATTAATGAAGGAGGGTCCACCTCACTGTGAGAGGCAACATTCCTAGGTAAGTGGGCCTAGATTGTATAATGAAGTCAATTAAGCCTGAGTCTGTGAGTGAACCAGTAGGCAGTGTTCCCCATGGCTCATATATCCAGGAACATATTTTCAGTTCCTGTCCTGCCTTCTCTCATAATAGATTGTGAGAAAATAGACCCTTTTGTTCAGAATAGTTTATCGCAACACAATAATGACATCAGAACAAACACCAAAACAACCAAACCCCTTAAAAAAAGATTTTTAAAACTAGGAGCAAGCATATGCCATGATCATATTATATATTAAGGCACAACTAGGCATGCAACAAACATCATGAAAAAATACACTTTACTTTAAGATAGCTTTAATAATTAGGCAAAACAGTAAATAAAGGTAAGAATATAGAAAAATCAATGCCTCCATACACTGACGACAGGATTGTAAAATGGCACTGTCTCTTTGAAAGCAAGTTTGTAAATGTCTTAATAAATTCATTATAGAGAGGGGAATGGAACTCAATGGTAGAGTATTTTGTTAACATTGTGCAGCATCCTCACTCTTCCATATACTTATAAATTTAAAAACAGAATTCCATACAACCATTGAATTCTTCTCATTGACAAACAGAAGAAAGACTAGATTTAAAAATGAATTTCAAAGAAGAATTTATATACAAATATTCACAGTATATTATCATTTATATATGCCAAGATCATAATCAATGCAGCATTCTACCAACTTATTGTCTGATAGATAAAAGACCATAAACCACAGATGAAATATTATTTAGTCACAAAAATTAATTTGTAGGTGCTACATCCCAAGTAGATGAACACTGAAAATATTACTCTAAGTGAAAACTGCAAGGCACATAAAATCATAAATTTATGATTCTATTTTATTAAATATCCATGATAAACCAATACAATGTCACAGAAATCATATTAATAATTACCAGGGATATGGGCAAGAGGAAAATGAGGAATGAGTTGTTGATAAGTGCAGAGATTCATTTTAGGGGATGAAAATACTCCCTAGTACATAGTACCAACTGCTGCACAGCTCTATGAATGAACTAACTGCCAATGAATTAACAGTTTACAGTAATGAAATTTGTATTACATGAAATTTACCACACCACAAAAAATGGAAAAACGATACGAATAAATATTTCTCCAAAGATGGCCTACAAATGGTCAGTAGGCAAGTGACAAAATATAACTTTAGTGAGAAAGTAAATATAAATCAAAATCTTGAGCTACCACTTTATGCTCTTGGGAAGGCAATAATTGAAAAGATAGATGTCTTCTAAAACACTCATATGCAGCTGGTGGAAATGTAAAATGTCATAACTACTTTTAAAAGAGTTTGACAAATCCTTTAAAAAGTTAAACATAGAGTACCTATATGACTGAAATTTTTCCTTCTTAAAATCTAAAGATTTTAAAGCATCTATCTATAAAAACCATGCAAATGATTTTTCCAGCTACATTATGTGTAATTATAAAAGAAAACCATGAAATATCCATGCACAGATTAATGGTTGGACACAATGTCATATATCCAAACAACACAATATTGTTCAGGCATAGAAATAAATGAAGAGGAACAAAGTACTGACATCACGTTACACCATGTCTGAATACTGAACACATTATGTCATATGAAACAGCCAGATACTGAAGGCTACATTTGTATAATCCACTATATATGAAATGAGCAGAATAGGCAAATCCAAACAGCCAGACAGAAGATTAACTATTGCTAGAGGCTAGAAGACTGGGCAGAGAGATGAGTAGAGACTATTGCATATTGGGTTTCTTTCTGGGGTTATGAAATTATTATGAATTTGAATAGTCATGACACTAGGAAAACTTGTGTATCAAAATTCCATCAAATTGCCCACTCTAAGAGAATGAAGTTTATGGTATGTGAATTATATCAATTAAGGTTTAAAAATGTTGAATGAGCCTTTGATAGGAATGATTTCATAAAGATCAAGCTTCTAAAATGTGATGAGTTTAAAAAGTAAAAATCAGAGTATTATGCGTTAATTGTTAAACAGAATGCCTACTTAGAACTAAAATCTTCCACATTTTTCTACATTTATTTAATCCTTGGAAACATGAGAATGTGCATCTGACAAAGAATTTAAGCTCCATCTGCTGAATTGGTACACTGTGGGTGATTCAGCAAAGTCACAGAACTTTGAGTAATACCCAGTGTTTTAGTACACATGTAAAACATACAAAAGATTGAAACCTGCTTTGAGTCAATGAATGAGACTTCTCATAGACCACCCTTGTAAAGCAATGAGAGTTCTTTCATTCCTAGGTTCTAAGTCAGATATCTGCAGTGTTGTTTGCTCTAATGTATGCAATGACCTGGAAGAAGAATAGTTGCTACTCTGGATACTGCATCACACCACCGAAACATTACTTCAAGATTTAATGAGCTATTATTGTCTCAGGCCAAGGATGCTGCTTGCAGAAAATCAGCTCATAGCCTTTTCCATAACTGACTTTTTTTAATTAATTAATTAATTTATTTATTTTTTATGAAAAAATTCCACCTCCTCCCATTTCCCTCCCATCCCCCCCCAATTCCCCTCCCCC
>LOEQ01008717.1:11051-25856 GCA_001685075.1 Bramus lutescens
TATCTATCATCTATCTATCTATCATCTATCAATCTATCTATCTATCAATCTATCATTTGATTATCTATTTATCTAGTCTCTCTTGCTTTCAATTAATGGGTCAAAGAACAGAACAAATAGTTTAAAAAGAATACATATAAATATTCAATAAATATACTTTAGGAAGCATTCCTAGTCATCAGAAAAATACAAGTTAGAAGCACTTTGAGATTCCAGATCAACCCAATCAGAGTAACCAACATCAAGAAAGGAAATGACAACAAGTACTTTCAAGGTGGAAAGAAAAAGATTTATGAACTCCTGGTCAAAGAACAACCCAGGGCAGTCACTATGTAAATCTGTGGAGGTTTCTACAAAACTAAAGATAGAACTACCATGTGGCTCAGATACCCCACTCTTGGATGTATTACCCAATGATGGCACGTTCTACCCCAAAGACAGATGCTTCCACGTCCATGGGCTCCGTTACTGTTTTCACATCAGGAAGTAAACAGAGTCACTGGTGATGCCCATCACCAGATAAGCAGATAATAAAAATGTGGTATATAATAATGGAGCATTCCTCATCCATTAAGACCGCAGAAGTATGAAATTCACAAGAAAGTGGATATAATTTGAGGCACTAGTCAGGGTGACCCAGCTCAGGAAGACAAATACCACATTTTCTCCCATATGCCGATCCCAGATTCAGTGTTAAATATGTGTATCTATGTAGTAATAAATATGGGGAAAAATCTAGCAAAAGTAGGAAAGGGCCCATCAGATGAAAAGTAGAAGTTTGAAAGTAGAAGTTTGTGGAAGAGAAAAAAAGCATGTGAGATACTCAGGTTTAATAAGGAATACTGGAGACAAAAGGCACGGTAGAGAAAGAGAAGGGCGAGGAGGCAGAGGGGAGGAAAGGAGGAAATAAAATGTAGAGTGTATCAAAATACCATATGGAAACCTATTACTTTGTAAGCTAATTAATATAACAATGAACAAATGAATGACAAAACATAGAGCTCAAAGTAACCCAGTAGAAGGTTTCGCTGATATCATGGGTCAAGTGTCAGACAGTTCAGGGATAGACGGACAGCAAGAGAGATGAATTAGAATGTTCATTGGCAGAAATCTGAACAGAATATGTAAGCTCTATGGACACCATTAAAAGAACAATTCATAAAGTATGGAGAGAAAAGGAGAAGGACTCCAAGCTAAATCTGTAGGACTGGTGAAATGGTTCAACAGATTAAACTCTTGGAAATAATCTGAGTTTGTTCCCTAAGACACGTGGTGGAAGGGAAGAACATACTCTTCCAAGTTGTCCTCAGATTATTGCATATATTCAGTAAGTGAATAAATGTAACAAAAATTAAAAGATCAGTTATCGTGAACAAATTGGTACCATTCTACACACACAGAGAGGGTTCAACATGGACAAGTCAACAAATGTAATATACCCCCAAATGAACTCAAAGACGGAAATCACACGATCATCTTCAGAGATGAACAAAAGACTTTTTGTCAAGGTGCAACTATCCATTAATATTGAATGTCTTGAAAAATGAAAACTGGGGACAAAAATCTTATATATAAGAATAAAAGGTATATGCTAATAGTAAACACGCTAAGAAAATCTGAAAAAATAATCTTATTCATAATTGCCTCCCCAAAATGCCTCAGAATAAAGCTAACCAAGTAAGTGAAAGACACCTACAATGAAAACTTAAAAACCCAGAATAACGAACTTGAAAGGTATGCTAGAAGACAGAGAGCCCTCCCGTGCTTACCGACTAGAAGCATCAGCATTGTGAACATAGCCATACTATCTGTCCTGGTTTGCTTTTTGTTGCTGGAATGAACACTGACCAAAACCAATTTGGGGAAGAAATGGTTTATTTGGCCTACAGGGTACAGTCCATCATTGAGGGAAGCCATGGCAGGAATTCAAGGCAGGAACCTGGAGTCATGCTTCTACTGACTTGCTTTCAGGATCCCTGTCAGGCAACTTTCATATTCAGCACAGGGCTGTCTGTTCAGGGGTAATATTTTCCACAGTAGGCTTGGTCCTCCTCCATCAGCAATCCAGAAAACAGCCCACAAACATTCCCACCAGAAAATCTTCTTAACCTAATCTCTTTCTTGATACTTTGGGGATACCAAATCATACAGTCCAATTTCACTCACTTCCCAGTCCCCCCATATCTGCCCTACATCCCTGCAGCATTCCCCACAAAGAAAAATTTAAAAAAAAATTAAATCTCAAACCAAAGCTAACAAACAAATCAAACAAACAAACACCAAAACTCTTCCTCTTCTTTTTTCCCACCTCTCTCCAACACTTCTTTGTCCTGGTGACACTGGAGCTGCAGGGTGTCACACAATAAGCCTTTTTTGTTCAATCAGCTTTTCTGTGCAAATGTTCACTACAATGAATTATTGGTCTGGTTCAAGGCCTTTGGCATCTGGTCCACCATCATCACTGGATCTCCTCTGAATCTCCTTTCAGACATCCTGGGACCACCCCAAGTCATGGAGATCCTGTGGGTATCATTCCATGGGACCAGTCCCATTACACACACCAGCAGGTCATAGATGGGGTAGATGTTGGGGGGGGCAACCCAAGGCTCAGTTGTGGGCCTGGGTGGTATCTAAACTGGTCAATCTGGACCACTGGGACCACACCCCTCAGGCAAGGGGCAGAGCCAGCTCTGCTGTGTCCATATCATCAAGGGCAGTTCTCCCACGCCTGTGGTGAAGGGTGGGGTCATCTCTCCCTATTGCTGGAGATGGGGTGGGATGTTTGGGAGGGCAACTCACCATTGAGGGTCTGGGTCAGCAAAGGACAGACTTGATCAGCATGGCCCTTTGATTTCATAATGCATGGGACCTGTGGTCCCCTGTGGAAGTAATACCAGCCACATATATCAACATAGACCCAGCTGCTGGGCCATGAAACCAGACACGACCCTCAGCAGCAGCTTGGGCCCAGAGGACATCCTAGCTCCAGGTGGCAGCACAGCCCACTCAGATCTATATGTCCCCAACTGCCATGTGACCCTTGAACACCACAATGGTCTCAGGAGGCTGACCAGATACCGGGCATCCGCAGGGCCCTCAGTAGCAACAAGAGGCATGGACATCAACTCATATCCTGTCGGCTGTAGGGTGGCAAATCCGGACATGATCCTCAACAACAGCCTGGGCCCAGATGACACCATGGCCTTTGGTGTCAGCACAAGCCGCTCATATCCACATGACCCTCAGACTCCAGCAAGGCTACAGGTTGCTGCCCAGACTCCAGGCTTTCATGTGGCCTTTGCTCACCAGCCAATCTTATTCAGGCATTTTTTTTTCTATTGAGACTTTCTCTTCATGGGTGTGTCAATTTGACAACCAAAATTAGACATTGCACTCTGAAAACCAATCTACAGATTCCATATAATCTCCATTATTTTTCAGAGAAGTTAATTTAGTCTTAAATTTTATATCCATGTGCCTAAGACAATGGAGAGCTAAAACAATTGTCTGTCTTCAGTAATTGATGATAAGGGGCTGGATATCCACACGTAGAAGAATGAAATGTGATACACATCACTCACTGTGCTTAAAACCATCTCCAAGTCAATCCCCAACCGTAATGGAAGGTCTGAAACTCTAAAATTGACAGAGAGTAAAAGAGAGAAAATACCTATCAGAGGCAAGCACATTCTGGGTAGGACTCCATTTGCCTAGTGCCACTATTTGACATATGGGATTCATAAAATTGAAAACCTTCTGCATAGCAAAGGAAACAATTAATCAAGTGAAGAAAGAAGTTACAGAAGCAGAGAAAGCATTCACTGCCTAGATACGTAACAGATGCTTACTATTTGGAATATACCAAGAACTCCACAAACTAAAAGAGGTATCAAACAACCCATTAAATAAATAGGCGAATGAAAATATCAGACATTTCTTAAAATACAAGAAACAAATAACCCGTAAACACATGAAAAGGTGTATCGCCAGTCGTGAGACATGCAAATAAATGCTACATCTATATTCCCTCTCACCCTGGTCAGGAGGGCACCTATCAAGAAAACAAGCAATAACAAATAGTGGCTAGAGTATAGACCAATAAAAGCTCTCACACATCGTTGGTGGAAATGGGAACCATCAAAGCCACTATAGTAATCAACAAAGAGACTCCTCAAAAACCTAAACACTGCTTACCAGGTTGCTAGGTGTGTGTCCCTTTGTGCACTCCTTACTTCCCCAGCTCAACACACCACAGAGAAATATGCAGTGTTTACTGTAGCATTATTCATAACACTAGGTTAAGAAACCAGTCTAGGTGCCCAAGAACAGAGGAGTGGGTGGGAAAAAAATGCAGTACATACATAAAATATATTTTTTAACTGGAAAGGATCAAGTTATACAATGTAGAGAAAATGGATGCGATTGGAGATAATCCCATTAAATGAATTAAGTCAATCTTAGACTCTTTCATTTGTGAGTCCTAAACCTAGAGATTCATAAACTCATCTTTACAGATGCTATGAATGTAGAAACAAAGCTTTCCAGGAAGCAAAGAGGATTGATTATAAAGGCGAGTGTGTGTGTGGGGGGGGGTTGCAGCGCGTGTGGAAGACAAGTTCAACATACAGTGTGCTTGCACCAAAGCTTTCAACCTCTGTAGCGTGCACTCCTCTCTCTTCCTTGGCACATGGTACTTGGCTATCAGAAACATCTATTACTGGGCTTGTATTTGCTGTGCATGTCCATGGTAATTTGTTCTGTGCTGTGTGTGCATGTATCATGTGGATAGAATTTCTTGGGGTGACCTAAATTGAGCAAAGTTGTAGAACGACTGGTGTGCGGGTGTATTAACTTGATAAATCATTTTGGGTTTGGGTGGATGACCATGCTCAGTGGGAGAAGACAAGGTTTCATTACTCAGCACTGAAAACAAAGTTTATGATATTAATATCCATATAGAACCAGTTCAAGACCTCTAGGATGTAGCAAGATGCACAGGGTCCTCTGAACCAAGGAGAAGTTGATTAAATTGTTCAGTGAACTTGTTCAATTATGGGATTGTTTTGCTTTTAATTCCCTTTGGACTTATCTTGATATAACTCCCTTCTACCTACTTCCTATGAACTGTGCATTTCATACTGATAGGAGATGCACTGATTAGGAAGAAATTAGGAAACACATTACTAAATAGAGACACACTTAACCAATATAAATATTTCTATTGCATTCCTTTAAATTAAGTTTGAAACATCATCACCTCACCAGTGTTGCTTGGTTATCCTTTTAATGGGCAAGCGAGAAGAAAAGAAAAGGAAAGGAAAGGAAAGAAAAGAAAAGGAAAGGAAAGAAAAGAAAAGAAAAAAAGGACTATGTCTGGGAATACTAAATTAATATGCAATTTGCTTAACAGAGCATGCTTATTGCTTCATCCCTGAAATGTCATGCTCAACTTAATGTAAGAATTCATTTTGTATAAGAGCTAAAAGGAAAATCAGAGGCAGGAAAATGTGTTTCCTACAATTCATAATTATGAAGCAGAGCTAGACGAAAGGCTTTTCTCCAATGAGAAGCAATTGCGGGTGCAGCCAGAGCATGGCCCTGGGTGCTGTAATGCACTCTGCTGCTATGTTGACTCAGAGCAACAATGTCTGCTATGAGAGGAAGGGTCTGGCTTTGCCAGGTGAACTCCTCATCATTTGTGGTGTGTGGAGAGCCAATGAGGACAGCTTCAGTGTCACGTGTTTCCTCTGCTGGTAAAGAGGCTTCTGAATATTTGAGTCAAGAGCTATCAATGTTACCAGGTCTGTTGATAGCAGATGTACTTCTAAAGTAAATTGTGCTTTAAAGCGGTAATAATCTTTCACCATCTTTCATCCTACGTTCTTCTCATCAACAACAATTCTTGAGATAAAAATTTTAGCATAATTCAGAAATATTCTGAGAAAATGTATTTTTTGTCTTGCTGCTGAATTAACGTTTATTATGTGAGGGAACATCATTAAGTGCTTAAAATGCAAATCAAACATAGTCTATTCCTTTCCTTTGAAAGAAAAATTACACATTTGTTTTTAGATGTGAATCAGAGCTTGCACACATGTGCAAAACTGTAAAGTGGGTAAAGCACACCAAATATTTATATGGAAAATGCTTAGAAAGTTGGTAGCCAATATGTGCTTTTTCTATATCTCACACATTTCCTAATACGCAGCACTTGCCCATGGGAATTCATATATTTATCTCTGAAAACATTTTCTTGAAACATTCAAAATTATCACATTGGCTCTTATATAAGAGATACAGTAAGACAGACTGACTAGGATCCTTCCAGATTGTGTTCATTCATTCATTTATGCCCCGGTAATACTTAAGATTGCCTGGGCAGCCCATTTATGGCGGGTCTCCAGTTGTTTCTGTCCTGGGCAGTCCTACATGCTTGTGTTATTGTCATACCCCAGGTTCCAGTCTTTCTTCATGCTGTCTATCCAGTGTTTTGAGGCCTTCTTCTTCACCTTATCCTGTACATTCCTCCAAGCAGTACTGTCTTCAGGTATCTGCCATCATTCATTGTCACAACACAACCAAAGTATCTCAAGTGCCGTTGCCATATCCTGTAGTTTACATCCTTATGTAGATGGAGATGTTTCTTAATGTCATTGTCACATGGCCTATCCGTTCATGTGACACCTAGAATCCTCCTGAGACATGCTATCTCAAACACATTCAGTCACTGTTTTGAGGAGCATTTCATTGTCCAGGTTTCAGAGTTGTAAAGAAGGCAGCTCAGGACAAATGTCTTATGTACTTGTAATTTTGTTGTTGTCGTTACGTCTCTCGCTGGCCAAACCTTTTCTAGTGCCTAAAATGCACCCCTCGCTATCCCTATTTACCTCTTGAAGTCTGAAATGGTTCCCTCCTTTGAACTGAGGTTTCCTCACAGATAGACAAAGTTGACTGTTTGCTTGAGGTTCTGATTTTTTATTACAATGCTAAAATCCTTGTGCCCCCTTCCCATGTGTTTGTTGTATCTCAGTCTTCCGGATGTTTAGTTTCATACCAAGGTTTTCACTGACTTCCACCACTGTATTTACCATGGCCAGCAGCTCATTTGGACTTTTAGCAAGTAGTGCTGTATCGTCAGGGAAACACAAGTTATTGATTGGCATGCCACCTATCTTCACGCCTATCTCCTCATCCTCCAGGGCTATGGCTATTATTAATTCCAGGAATATATTAAAGAGTAGATGGTGGTATTATATTAAAATTCCAAATTGTGCATATCACCAAGATTTTCATCCTAAACAAAATATTAGTAAATCCATCAATATTATTCAAAAAGAAAATTATGGCACATCCATTTAAAAAATGACAGTAATTAAAAGAAAGGGAAAATTAGAAAATCCAAGAATGGAGGGGAATTAGGCTTAATATACTGATTCTATACTAAGGTTTCTGGACATGTAGAAGACTGATTTTGTAGCTAAGAGAAAGTGACCCAAGAAACCACAGAAAACTTATGTCAAGAAATACACCTATTAAGAAACCTTAAGATTGTTGTTGATGACTTGCCCCCCCACTCAAAATAAATCATTTAATTGGTAGACCTATAATTTTAAGGGTTTTATCATTCTATGATATTTAACAGTTCCACAGCACAAGCAAATATACTTTAATTTTGCAGGTGTAAGATAACTCAGATTTGAAACCGAGCACATACATACAGTCAAGACACAAAAGATAACATAAAATACTTCAACATTAGAGCCAGCTGTATACAGAAGGAAAAAAGCCTCACAGGCTAATATAGCCTTTATTGGATAACAGAAACACAATTAAAATAGTAAAAATTTACCTATTTAATCCCTTCAGTAGATCAAAGTAAAAATAAAAAATGAGTTGTCAATCAAATTATTAGATAACGAATAAGTACATGCAGAAATTCAGTATCCATTCTAAATTTAAAAAGAATCCTGATAGATTGAATTTTATATTTCATTATGGCCTTGAAATCTAATAGAATGACCTTACTGTATTAGAGAATTGTTTTTCAAGCTGAGTCATAGAAGTTCCACCATCATTTCCTCCAGGTTCAAGGTGGAAAATGTTCTTCCATCACAGTATGTTAACTCAAAAAGTATCTTCGGATTTCTCTTGATGTACAGAGACACCCTGATCATGGCAACTCTTATAAAGGAATGCATTTAACTGGAGTGGCATGCTTACAGTTTCAGAGGCTCAGTCCATTATTATCATGCCCGGAGCCTGGTGGTGTGCCCACTGACGTGGTGCTGGAGTAGTAGCTGAGAGTCCTACATTTTGCAGGCAAGAGGAAGTCAACTGTCCCACTGAGCAGTATCCTAAGCATAGGGAAACTCGAAGCCCACCCAAACAGTGCCACACTTCTTCCAACAGTGCCATACCCACTCCAACAAAGCCAAACCTACCTCCCTATAGTGCCACTCCCTAGATGAGATTATGGGGGCCAATTATATTCAAACTCTCACGTGATCATCATGTGCAGCATGAAGATAAACTTCCAGAAAGAGCTACAAGTGGTCAATAGTCACGGATCAGACAGGGCTATGGGGGGACAGGTGTTTTTCTGTTTGTTCTCATCCTAGAAGGGTTTCCATTAAGAACAAAACTGCAATAAACGTGCCTGTATCATTGGTCATTTCCTGTTTGAGCACAAGGCCTGCACAAGACAGGGACAAAGAAATGAGATGGAATATGAGAAAAATAAATGAAACAAATTTACATTTTGTGTCTTTTAAATGTAATCTTAATTTTTTGCCTATACCTTAATGGTCAATTAGGATGATCTATGAAAGTAAACACAACAAAGCACAAAGTTATTATATTTGCAGACATAAATTTGCTTAATTACAAAATGCAAACATAAGGAATCGGCACTTTGATATGCATCAGTAATAATTATACTGACAGCTTAAAAGCCCTAATCTTATCTTGGTGTGCTCAGCTACTGCCGCCGTGAACAACCCAGCGTGGACTCTAAACATGCCCTTAGTCCTTTCACTCAAAGGTGACCCGCTGAAGACTTCACTTCCCAGTCCCACAAAAGGAAACCATCATCAAGCCGTTCACGTGCTGACATGTATGCTACATGTCTCCTTCAGATGGTTTA
Source organism: Bramus lutescens (assembly GCA_001685075.1). NCBI lineage: Eukaryota > Metazoa > Chordata > Mammalia > Rodentia > Cricetidae > Bramus > Bramus lutescens. The sequence continues at coordinate 20,194 of LOEQ01008717.1, forward strand.
GACAGCGGCAGATTGCAGAGTCGTGGACGAAGCCTTTTAAATGTCAAGGTTTCCACACAGACAGCTAGAATCATACAAGCCTCCCTTCTAAGTTTTGTGTTAAGGCTTCACTCTTAGAAATCATTCAGAGGTCCTGTGTTGATCATGTTTGGCTTCGTTAGGATTTCTATTGCTAGGAAGAGACAACACGACCATAGCAACTCTCAGAGAGGAAAACATTTCATTGGGGCTGACTTACGTTCAGAGGTTTAGTCCATTGTTGTCATGGCAGGGAGCAGGATGGTGTGCAGGCAGACATGGTACAGGAAGAAAGTGACACTGAGCCTGGTTTGAGCTTCTGAAACCTGCCACTCCCTGTAACACCCTTCTTCCAATAAGGCCACACTCACTCCAGCAAGGCCACACTTCCAATAATGCACCTATGAGAGCCATTTTTATTCAAGCCACCACAATGATGAAATCTAATAATTTTAAAAATACACTTTATTTTTGTGGTCTCTGCCTTTAATGCTAAGGGTCACAATGTAGTGAGATGGAGAGGGTGGGTGTTGCATAACCTTTTTTGTCTTAGGTCTTGACTTTCCAGCTATTTGAGTAGGAATGCTTATCATATCAGCATGGATTAAACTTGGTGATAAGGTCCATGAAGTATAAACAATGTAAGTAATGGACTTCCCTTTGTCACATAAGAGCAGAGTGCAGGTGAAATTTCTGAGGGCTGATATGATAACTGAACAATGATATCAAGAATTCCAGAATTCCCACTCTTCTGTTCTTCTGTGCTCAGGGTGATGGTTTTATTTCTAGTGTGTATGTATTTCAGGCATAAAAGAAGAAAGAAAGAGATGAGTTAGAGAAAGCTGGAGGGGTGTCACTGGGGACTCATTCCTTTTAGGGTTGTTCCCAACATGCATTTCACAGGTTTAGATATTCAACTCCATTGTTTATAAATAGAACCCCTCAGAGCTAGAGAGGTGGCTTAGCTGCTAAGGACACTGGCTGTCCAGAGGACCCAAGTTCAACTTCTAGCACCTGCGCAGTGGCTCATATCCATCTGTAACTCCAGTTTCAGGGGATCAAACACCCTTTTCTGGCCTTCGCAGTCACTGAATGTAGCAAGTGGTGCACAAATGCATAAACAGACAAAACACGGATACACATAAAAATAAAATAAAAACAATGCTGGGCGGTAGTGGCTCACACCTTTAATCCCAGTACTCGGGAGACACAGGCAGGTGGATCTCTGTGAGTTCAAGGCCAGCCTGGTCTACAATAGCTAGTTCCAGGACAGGCCCCAAAACTACAGAAAAACCCTGTCTCAAAAAAACCAAAAATACATAAATAAATGAAAACATTTAACTAGGTGCACACCCAATCACTATTGCGTCTTTACTTTACTCTTTTTGTCTTAGCAGAAGGTAAACTGAAAACCCAAGCCACAGTACCGTCCTTTCTGTGTTCAATAGTGGAGATATATTTTAAAGCTCAAGATGGGTAAAAATAGGAAGGTGGCAAATACACATATTTTCCTTTCTGATACATTAAATCTAAGCAGCTTAGGATAGCAAACATCTAAGAAGACACAGTGGACTACATTGGATGTCAAATTGTAAAGCTACTTAGAAAGGTCAGGTTAAAAATTCAAGGGAAGAACAGCCAGTGCTCTTAACCTCTGAGCCATCATTCCAGCCCAATTTCTATTCTGGAGAGGATGTGGGGTAAAGGGGACACTCCTGCATTGCTGGTGGGAGTGCAAACTGGTACAGCCACTTTGGAAATCAGTATGATGATTTCTCAGAAAACTAGGAAACAACCTACCTCAAGATCCAGCAATACCACTTTTGGGTATATACCCAGAGGACACTCAATAGTATCACAAGGACAGGTGCTCAACTATGTTCATAGGAGTATTATTTGTAATAACCAGAACCTGCAAACATCCTAAATGTCCCTGAACCAAAGAATGGATAAAGAAAATGTGGTATATTTACACAATGAAGGACTACAAGAGGGAAAAACTGACATCTTGAAATTTGTGGGCAAATGGATGGATGGATCTAGAAAACATCATATTGAGTGAGGTAACCCAGATCCAGGAAGACAAATATAATGTGTACTTACTCATAAGTGGCTTTTAGATATAAAGTGAAGACAAATCAGGGTAAAATTTACAACCCCAGAGAACCTAAACAACAAGTTCCCTAAGAGAGACATACATACATCTAATCTACATGGGAAGTAGCAAAAACACAAGATCTCCTGAATAAATTGGGAGTGTAGGGATCAGGGGAGAGGGTAGAAGAGGAGGGGGGAGGAAGGGAGGGGAGCTGAGAAAAATATACAGCTCAATAAAAACAATAAAAACTTCAAAGGAAACAATAATAGAGTGCAAGCTAATACCTACTGCTACTCCCCCACAACATTCCTTTACTGCAATCTCTGTCAAGTGACACTTGTGGAATTGTATTGGGTGGAGTAAAGAAAAGAACGATGAAGCATAGTTTATAATACCCTCTTCTAGACAGGATGCAAATAAAACTTACTCAAGTAGATGCGAAGGAAAGAGAATTAGCTGATTCTGGCCTAGAATGCACATTGTATACACATGTTTTCTGCTTGGCAAGTCATGTAATTCTCAAAACAACATTTTAAAGAAAAAATGTATTTGCTCTAACTTATTCTTTAGTAATGTCACACATGAATAAAATGCATTAGATCATCTTCACCTCCTCTCACTTCTCCTGGACCCACCTCTTTCCCTCCAACTTCAGTCCTCTTCCTCTTTCAATAACTCACTAAGGTCAGTTAATCCTGCACATATGCACATGGGGGTGGGGTGCTATTCACTGATACATGGGCAACATACTGAGCCTCACTGCTGAAGAAAATTAAGTATTCTTTTCCTAGTGGCCATCCACTTCCAGCAGTTACTCAGATAAGGATAGGACCTTGGGTGTATTGACTGTTTTGATCATGTTCAGATTTTGTGCCTAAACTGGCTGCTGTGAGTCCAGAAATATAATGGACTTGTCATATCCAAAGGACGTTACTTCTCAGCCATCTTTCTTTATCTCTGGCATTTACAATCTTCCGCCCCTTCTTCTGAGATGTTTCTGGAGCTTTGTTGGGAAAGTATATGACATAGATGTCCCATATAGCGCTTAAGAACTGCACATATACTTAGTTTCTGTACTTTGACCAGTTATGAGCTTCTGTATTAACTGCCATTCTACCCAGAAAGAAACTTCCCTAGTGGGGGTGAGAATTGCACTAATCTATGCACGTAAAGATAAGTAGGTGGAAGGCAGTCCCTTCAGCAAAACAGTGGTAGTGCCTGTAGGCAAGAGTTACTGGTCACATTTGCAGCACCAGACCTGAGTTTCCTTCTGATGAGTAGGACTAAAGTCCCACTAGAAAGCTGATGGTTACCCCCAAACATTTATGCCACCATTGTACCAATGGGCATATATAGAACCTGCCATTATAAAATCAGGTTCGATCAAGGAAGACCACCTGAGAGATCTCTGGTAGAAAAAGATGGCCCAGATGTCTGAGTTCTACATCCAGAACAGATTCAAGATGCTGCCTGAGATGATCAGACCTGACAAGATACTCCAGTCAGGACTTGATCATAACACTAAATTTTCTTTAGGTCCCCATAAGATTATCAGCACCGTCAACCAGCAGGAAGTAGTCTGGAAAACTACGCCCACATTCCCAAAAAGTGGACTATAGATGTTCTTGTTTATTATTTTTTAAAAAATAAAAAAGAAGGGGAGTGGTGTGGGACCATGGTTTATATTCTGTCAATTATATTTTAAATAAACGTTGATTGGCCAGTAGCTAGGCAGGAAGTATAGGCGGGACAACAAGACAGAAAGTAGAGGCGAGTCAATGAGAAAAGCAGAATTCTGGGAAGGAGGAAGCCCACTTCTCTGCAGTTGTGACCTGGCCACAGAAGAAGCAAGATGTGACTGCCTCACTTAAAAAGGTACCGAGCCATGTGGCTAACGTATACTAGAATAATGGGCTAATATAAGTTATTAGAGTTAATAAGAAGCCTGAGCTAGTGGGTCAATCAGTTTATAGCTAATGTGTGATTTCTTTGGGGCTTAATGATTGCAGGAACCAGGCAGGACAGAAAATCTCAGTCAACAGATATCAGCTAGTGTCATCTAAGATGATGGTGCCGCAACTGAGAAAATGCCTTCATCTGATTGGCTTGTAGGCAGTTCATGGATGGACCATTTTCTTGATTAATGATTGGTATGAGAGGGCCCAGACCATACTATTGATGATGCCATCCCTGGGAAGGTGATTCTGAGGTGTATAAGAAAGAAAACTGAGCAAGTGATGGGGGGGTGGGTAAGCCAACAAGCAGGACTTCTCTGTGGTCTCCAGTTCTTGCCTACAGGTTCCTGCCTTGAGTTCCTATCCTAACTTCTGCCCATGATGGCCTATAAACTGTAAGTTGGAGAAAAACCCTTTTCTCTCCAGACGGCTTTTGACCATGGTGTTTTGTGGCAGTAATAGAAGGCAGACTAGACTACCTAATGTTGTATTTTCTTTAATGTATTGATTTAACTTAGACATATCTATCATTAAAAGATAATATGATAACAAAGAGAAAAAATATGTAACTGCAGCATGCTAGAAATGAAATATGTAAATTTGCATTCTTTCATACATAACAGAAATTTAACCTGAAAGTTTTTGGGGAGATTTTTTATGGTCCTGAGAAAAATGTAATGATGAAAATCAATATGCATAAAATATGGTTCTAATTGCTTAAAGTCACTCATATTTTATCAAATTCCTGGGGAAAATTTAGAAATCTAGAATTTCTCATGTTTAAATAATCGTTTACTAAATAGCATATCTACAGATTGACTTGGGAGGCCCTGGGCTTGCTGGAGACACACATGTGTAGTTTCCTACATGTGGAGGATAAATTGTCATTTGTGTGAAGTGGTCCTTTTGTCCTGTACATTGAGGCATTTGTCAGAGAGCTGAATCAAACAACTTCAAGGTCACAAAGTCCTGTGACACCATCTTATTTTATCATTGCATTCTACAAGGAAAGAAAATGGCATCCTGAAAGCAAGCATGACCAGAGTGTGAGTTCAAGTAGTCTGATGCTCATTCTCCCAATGTATAGTCAGAACATGTTATCCCATGGTATTCAAGTCCCTTTTCTTGCCTCCACAAAATAAGGTGACTTCATGGAAGTTCAAGATGGCTTCTGTCAACAATGGAGCTCTTTCTCTGAGATACCAGGGGACATCCTCAACTTCCCTGTAGAACCTGTCATCCTCTTTACTTTTTGAATCAATGCTGTGTTATTATTTTTCATCATCATATTAATACTTTTCCATAGTTCAAGTCTTAGCATCTGCAGTCTGTTTTCAGCTTCTTAAAAGCACTATTAAATGTTTCATCAATGGTAGATTCTAATTCTATCAGCATTTGCTAATGAAAATGAGATGAAGAGTATGCAACTGCCCAAGTTTGAATTAAGCAGTTCCCTGGACTATTCATACGTGAAAGACGCTATGGTAAATTACCACAGACCAGGCGGCTTAACCGATAGACTTTTACCATCTCACAGGTCTGGAGCCTTGCTGCCTGTGGTAACGGCCGGCCAGGTTGGCTGCTACTGAGGT